>JAQZBX010003684.1:0-46162 GCA_029593785.1 Cabassous unicinctus
GGCGCGCGGCGGGAACGGCCCTGCGTGGCCCCGCCCCGCGCACCCCCCACCCGCCGCCCCGCCCCGCCCCGCGCCGCCCCGCCCCGCCCCGCGCAGCCCCCGCCTCCTTTCATTCATCTGTCCCCGACGCGTGACTGGGCGGTTCGGGGGTGGTGCGTGGGCTGATGGGGATTTCTGGGGCCTGGAGAAGTCCAGGGAAGGGGCCGCGGATCCCCCGCGCCAAGTCCGGGGACCTAAGGCCGCCGGAAGCCAAGACCCCGAACCAGAGCCGGAGGAGCCGCCGTGGACCCCCAGGGCCGAGGTGGTCGCCGTGGGGAGGGGCCTTTCCCCGGCTCTGGGCCCGGGAGGGAGGCCTGGCCAGGCCCGGGAGACGAGTGCGCATCCCTGAGGAGGCGACGTGTCCTCAGGTGTGCGCTCTTCCCCGTGCTGGCCACCTGGAGCGGGTGCCGCCCTGCCCAGGGAGCAGGAGCCCGCCCAGCTGAGGAGGGTTTCTGCTGAGTGCAGGACCCGAGGAACTGGGCGCTCCCAGCAGCGTGGGTGCCCAGTCCCTGGAAGTGGGGAGCACCTTGCCTAGAGGCAGAAAATCCTAGGATGCTGGACTCCAGGGAGCCCACCTTCTCTCGCCTGGACCCCTTCCGTGGCATCTCACTGCCTAGGAAGCTGTGAGCCTAGAAGTGGAACCAGGAGCCCAGGTCCACCGCGAACAAGGGACAGACTTGGCCCAGACAGGCTCCAGCCATCGCGTTTATGTCTAAATCACCAGCCGGGGCTCTGAGCCACTGGCCTGCAAGTTGGGGCTCTCACACCTGGATGCAAGAGAAGAAAATACTAGAATTTTAATTTCTAGGAAGAGAAGCTAGCTTTGCTACTATTTGCTAATGTTCAGGTTGACACTGGCGCCTCGTTCTGTCTGCTGGTCATATGATCTCAGGTCACTTACGGTCCCGAGGTGGTGCGGGGGTCCTCAGGGACGGACAGCAAGGCCTTGACTTGTTTGTTTGCTTTTCCCTTCTATTAGGCAGGAGTCCTGGCAGGATGCACTCGGTGGGGTTCTCCAGGAGGTTTTAAGGGGCAGGGGTCAGGGAAACCAACAAGGACCAGTGCCTTCCAGGGTGGTGGGAGGTGGCAGCGGTTACCACCCCAGGGTGATGGGGCTCGGGAAAGGGCCCCTCGAGGAGAGGGCTGTCTGGCATGGGGCCCAGGCAGGGAATAAAGACCCCAATCTTACTCTCCTGCCCCCCATCCTCTACCATTGCCTCCCGTTAGCCAAACCAGGTGCCAGAGGGTGGGTGGCCATGGGTGCTGTCCCCCACTGAGCAGGGCGGAGAAGGGCAGAGAGTGGCCCTGGGAGGGCCCTGGGATGTTATCCAGCGTTAACAAAACTAGCCCTCACAGAGTGGGCTGGTGGCTGAAAAAGATTCCTGTAAAGAAAGCGTAGGTTGCAGAGGACACTCATACTGCAGAAGGACAGACGGACACTTTGACCCCTAGAAGGAGCCCCTTGTGAGCCAAAGATAGAGGGGAAACCAATGACTATCTCATCGCATCTGATATATTCAGTCATCTTGCTCATTCTACAATATATCATTTTTAAAAAAGTTTTTGTGGTAAAAGACAACATAAAATTTCCCATTTTGACCACTTTCAAGTACACAATTAGTTACATTCACAGTGCTGTGCTCCCATCACCACCATCCATTGCCAAACCTTTTCATCGCCGCACACAGAAACTCTACCCGTTAGCATTAACACCCCATTCCCTCCTCCCACCCCATCTCTGGTAACCTATAATCTATTTCCTCTTTCTATGAATTGGCATATTCTAGGCATTTCACAATATATCATTATTAATAGTCTTTTTAATGAAGGCAAAAAGGATTTTTTGTAGTTTTTTCCCTTCTATTAGGCAGGAGTCCTGGCAGGAAACAAGGTGCAGTCAGTGGGGTTCTCCAGTAGTAAATAAAATCATTCAAATATTATTTCATCTTTAGAGCGCTCTTCTTAAACTGCTTTTATTGTAGGTTATATGATGAGCATATTTATTATTTGTGTAGTCAAACAACGTGTGTAATTTATAAGGGAATTTGTGTGTGTATACATATGTGGTGTATGCTTGAAAATATTTTGCTGACGGGGTTCACGATGAACTTTTTCTAGACAAGGCCTTGAGAGCTTTGTGAGAGAACCTCATATAGTTTGGGTTGGTGACTTGTCCAAACTTGTCAGAATGGTGCTGAACACAAGCTGGTGACAAACAAGAGGTTCCACGAGGACACTGCCATGCGATGCACTCAAGACTCTTGTGGAGGGCAGGGGCCGCAGTCTGAGCCATCCCAGCCAGGGCTGCCAGCCTTCCAGCATGTCCCTTCCGTGCCCACCCTGGACGACCTCACCCAGTCTCGTGGCTGGGTGCCTCTCCTGACTGCTCTTTGAACTCCAGAGGCCAGGACCCAAAGGCCTGCTTGGCAGCTCCACTTGCATGGCCAACGGGCACCTCCAACCTCGTGTGTCTTCATTTGTACCCCGATCTCCTCCCCAAGTGTATTTCATCTCAGTCAATGACACCATCAATCAGTCAAGAACCTGCAGGCATCCTTAACTGCTTACATTCTCTTTCCGCCTTTGTCGCTATGGCTCTATGTTCAAACAGATCCAGAATTCCATCTCCTTTCCTCTCCTCCCTGGTCTAGCCAGGAATGTAGTGCAGCAGCCTCCCAAAGCACGCTCCCTTCAGAGCCTGTCCCCCAGCTGCAGAGCCAGCCTGTGCACTGTGGGCCAAAAGTGACATTCCCTTGCTTTAAAATCCCAAGTCCTCAGCCCCTGGCTGCTGCTTTCACCTCCTTTCTCTTCTCCTTGCTTGCTTTTGTTCATCACAGCAGACCCGGCTGCTGTTCTAACTTCCCAAGCATGTGCTCCTTGCAGGGCAGGCCTCCCCGACATTCTTTGTCACTCTCTCTCGTCCCCTGGCCTTCTGTCTTCATCCTCTCATTTACCTACTGTATTAGTTTTCTGTGGCTTCTGGAACAAATTGCTACAAACTTGTTGGAATTTCTCTCTCACGGTTCTGGAAACCAGAAGTCCAAAAGCAGCTTCACGGGGTCAAAATCGAGGTGTCGGCAGGCCCAGGCTCCCTCTGGAGGCTCCAGGGGCGAGTCCCTTCCTGGGCTCTCTCAGCTTCTGGCGGCTGCCAGCCTGCCTTGGCTCGTGGCTGCATCGCTCCACCCTCTGCCTCCACTTTCACATTCCCTTCCCTTCTGCTTCTCTTATCAGTGTCACTTGCAGTGATAATCCAGGATGACCTCCTCATCTCAAGACCCTCACTTCCTTTTTCCAAGTAAGATGGCATCATTCACAGGGCCCAGGGATTAGGGCCTGATAGCTTTTTTAGGGGGGAGGGGCATCGCTCTGCTTCCCATACCCCCCCACCGTCTTGCTCCGAGAGTGGATGACGAATGAAGGCCCATCCTCAGGGGGTTTGCACGCTGGTGGGGGGAGTCAGAGAGTAAACAAAAGGGAATCATACCACACCACATGTGAGGGGTGCGGTCACGGGTTGCATCATGCCCCCCACGAAGACATGCTCGAGTCCTAAGCCCCGGCCCTGTGCGTGCAGGAAGGGTCTTTATACCCATTTGTAAGAAGGGTCTTTGAAGGTGTTATTAGTTAAGATGAGTCCAGACCGAATCAGGGTGGGCCTTCATCCTTAGGAGCCTGGACACAGGAGCAGACAGACAGACAGACAGCCACATGACAGAGACAGACACTGAGCTGCCACCGGAACGCTACACAGCTGAGGCCTGCCAACACTTGATTTTGGACTTCTAGCCTCCAAACTGTGCGGCCGTAAATTCCTGTGTTTGAGCCAACCAGCCTGTGGTATTTGCTGCAGTAGCCCTGGCAAACGAAGGCAGGCGCTCTGGAGAGAAAGGAGGCAGGGACAGGCGAGGGAGCACAGGAGCAGCGGAGGAGGGTGCAGTTTGCAATCTTAGAAAGGGAAAGACCCTCTGAGAAGGGGACATTTGCACCAAGTCCTGAAGGTGGTGGGGGAGCCGCCACACTGACACCTGAAGGAAGAGGAGACGGCAGATGCGGAATGGGGCGACCTGCTGCATCGGAGGAAAAGTCAGAGGGCCAGGATGACTGCGAGGCGTGGTGGAGGGTCGCGTAGCAGGACATGAGGTCAGAGTGGCTGGTGCAACTGAGGTAGAGCCTCCTGGGCCATCGAAAGGCCTCTGGTTTCGGCACTGAGTGAGATGGGAGCCATTGCAGGATCTGGAGCAGGATGGATCTGGCTGCCGCCTGGAGAGAAGGCTGGAGGCAGCCAGGGCAGACCCATGGAGCCTGGTTAGAAGGCAATTCTAGTAATCCAGGCAAGAGATGCTGGTAGCCTGGACCAGGGTGAGGCCTGGAGGTGGTGAGAAGTGGTAGGACATGGGCATCTTCTGAAGGTAGCGCTGCAGGATTTGCTGGTGAATCTGCTGAGAGGAGTGAGAGAAAGAGACTCAGGGAGATGGTTCCAAAGTTTCTGGCCTGAGCCTTGGGAGGAGCGGAGCTGCCGTTGACCAAGATGGGGCAGACGGGGAGGGGCAGCCGAGCCAAGCAGGGGTTGGCTGTGCAACTTCCAGGAGGAGAAGGTAAGAATTGGCTGTTGGATGTGCATGCCTGGCCTTCATGGGAGATGCCAGTTTGGAAGTCGCCAATGCACGGGTGGTATTTAAAGCCATGAACGATGAGAAATTGGGGCAGCAAGGCCCAGGACTGAATGCTGGGGCTTGCCAACTCCTGGAGGCCAGGGAGATGAATGAATGAATGAATGAATGAATGAATTTCCTTGGCCACCACTCTTGGGCAGGCCGGGGTGCTCCTCACTGGGCTGTCACAGCAGCCTCCTCGTGGGTCTCGCTGAGCCCCCACCCCATGGCTTCTGCCCCATCCTCCCTGCTTCCTCAGCTCTGTCCCCTTTCACCAAGCACCTCTGGTCATCCTACCCGCTGGGACTTCGCACCTGCTCCTTCCCTTGCCTGAAAGGCCTGACCCTCCTTTCTCCTCTACTCTTTGCCTGTTAAGTTTCTTTTTGCCCTTTGCTACCCGACAAGCTCTCATTGACCATCACCCACCCCTTCTCTTTGGGCACTGCCATGGTCCTTGTGCACAATTGTGCAGAAATGCCAGCCTGCACGTGTGTGCTCTGGTCACATGCCCAACAAATGGCCACCCGTTGCCTCCCTCTGACTCCGGGGTACACACAAGGTTGGGGGGCCTGCTCTAGGAAGATGGGTGCAGGCGTGAGGCCACCCAGCCCTGGAAGCAGGCTCGGCCATTTGGGGAGGGAATTCCAGGGTCCAGTGCTGAGAGTGTGGTCTGGAAGGGTGTATGTGGGCTCCCTGTAGCCCATGGATGTCTCATCCAGTGGGGATGGGCCGCAGGGCTGGGGATGGGTCATGGGGATGGGGATGGGCCGTGGGGGTGGGTTCTCTTGCCTGCATCAAAGGGTGTTATTGAATGCCCCATTGCCGCTTGCAGGGTGTCATTTATTGAGTTTGATAACGACTGAAGCAGTTCCTTACACAAGGCCATGTGCGAGACGGGGTCTTCCTTAGTGGGGGAAACTTCAGAGGGAAATAAGTTCCCCACTGGGGTCTGTCTTCTGGGGTTTCTCGGGTGGTCTCCCTTCCTCCCTAGGGGTCAGGCCAGTCTCCCCTCCACGTGGCTGTCCATTATGGCCCAGGATTTGGGTCTGGACAGGAGACTCCCTTTCATTTCCTCCGCTGCTCCGGCTGCCCCCTCTGTGTCCAGAGGTGCGGTGGCGGGGGGGTGAGCGAGCCCACCTCCATGGAGGAGACCCACTCGGGGCCCAGACCCTGGGCCCCTGCCTCCTCTACCCAGGGGCTTTTAGTGATAAAGGACCAGGTGAGCCGAGGAAGGCTCACTATGCCAGAAGCCGGGCAGGCGCCCCTGGTAAGAAGCCTGCCCGATACACCTTGTGTGGGAAGGCTCCCCGGCGCCCAGCCCTGTTCCCAGCAATTCCCAGGTCCATGCAAGAGCACAAAGCAGGCCAGCACACATCTCCTTTAAAGGGTTTTCGTTTATTATTCTTTTCAGAGCAGTTAATTTTCTTTCCTTATTTAAAAAAAAATGTGTTTCATCCAGAGTTATACCAAAGTGATTAAAATGAACTTTCTACTGGGGATACAGCTCCCCAGATCAGGGAAAAAAAAAAAAAAAAGGGTTTTTTCAATGATCCACAAAAATAAAACCAAAAGAGAACATCTACAATCAAAAATACTCCCCAAATATCCAGGACAAAAAATAAAATATTTATTGATCTATCACAGCGAGACACAAAGAGATGGGCAGGGCGGGCTGGGAAATGTTTTGAAGTACAGTGGCTTGAGGGGGGAAGGGGGATACAGTACTGCGTGTGGGGAGACCGAGGCTGGGAGGAGATCCCTGCCGCCCCGGCCAGCACAGCCCCTCACACCCTCGACTTCGTCGGGCCCCTTTGCAGGGGGTGGGGGGCGTGTGTGGTAGGGGTAGGGGCAGGGCACAGGCTGCCATGACAAGTAACCAGGTTGATGGTGGGGGCACCCAGCCAGCTGGAGGGGCTGGGCCGTAAACTGGGGACAAGGACAGATGGCTGGACAGTTGGGCGGACAGATTCCACAAGAGCAAGGGGGTTATTCCTAATGTGGGGGTCTTCTGACCCAAAGGTGCCCCAAATGTGGGGAACAGCAGTTGGGGGGGGAGGGGGCCAAGGGGGGATAAGGGGGATGTGACCGAATCCAGCTTGAGGCTTAAGGTGCTTGGGTATATACTGGACCGCAGCCAGGGACGGGTCCCGGTGGGCAGGGGGCCGTGGGAATGCCCAGGGAGTGTCTGCACCATCTTCAGAGGAGCCCCAGCGAGGGGGGTCCCCAAGGGGCCGCCCTTCCCTCCTCCCTCCCCCCAGGAAAATGCGAGCACCAGCACGTAGTAGCACCAAGTTCCCCTGGAGATGGAGAATGTGTGGAGGGGGAGCTCCTGGGTGGGAAGGGGGTGGGGGTAAGGGGGCCGAGCCCACCTACCCCTTGCCTCTAAAGTGAGGGGCCTCCCAGGGACCACTTGACCACCTTTCTCCTGTTTCCTTGTCCTGTGGGTTTCCAAGGCCGCCTGGCCTGCCCCGGCCCCTCCCGGGGTGGGGACTTGGGAAGGGATGTGGGAGGTTGGGGTCACAGAGGATTTACATTCTCCACCAAGCAGTAGCACCAACGTTGATGAGGTCGCAAGTCAGGGGTCCCGGGAAGCTCACTTTCTCTTCCGGCCACAGGATTTCCCCAGGCAGGCCCCACCTGGGTGGGGGGTGTATACAGCAATCAGTCAGGGAGTGGGCAGGGCCTAGTTTGGGCCCAAGATATCGTTGAGGAAACAGGCTCAGAGAGGGTAAAGGAACTATCTGAGATCATGGGGGCAGGTTGGGGAAGGACCAGGCCTGGGCAAGGTCTCCAGGTTCTCAGTCCATTGAGTCTGGGAGGCCTGTTAGTGAGTGGCTCAGAGGGAGATGGGATTTACGGGGGCCGGGTTGACTGTGCTAGGAAATGGGGAAGGTCCCCTAAGTGCAAGAGCATCAGATGAGGAAACGGGCGTGGAGAGAGGGAGAGTCTTACTCGCCCACATTGTTAGTCAGTGGCTGAGCTGGGACTCGAACCCAGACTCTGCCCCTCCAGGGAGGGGTCTGACTGGTGAGTCTTATTCCACTCAGTTAGCAACCTGTGGTAGGAAAGGCACCTTTGTCTGGTAGCAGAGCCCCTCAGTGCCCTATCCTTCCCTACTGGAGCTAGATGTGGCTTGTTACTGCCACCTGGTGGCAGCGAGCGGACGATTAAGGCAGGGACAGGACCGGGTCAAAACCCTCTCTTTCTCATGCTCATCCAGGGGGGTTTGAAAGCACCTTGATAGGCCACAGCACCCCAGAAAGAGTCCGCCTGGCCTTGCCTCTGGCCCTACCTCAGCTGTGAAGTGGGAAGCAGGAAGGGATGGAGGAGACTGAGCTATAGCAGGGGCTTCTTTGGGGCTCCTCTGGGCATAATTGGGAGGGGGTTGGGGGGTGGCCAGAACCCACCCCACACACTCCGCAGAGACGTGTCTGCACGTTTGAGCAAGGCAGTGGCCTCAGCCCTCCCAGCCTGGTCCCTGGCCCCTGGGGTCCCCCTGGCTGCCCCCTACGATTTCCCTGCCTCTGAGGCTTCTGCTGTCTCATCCCTTCTTGCTGCCTTTCCCGGCCCCTTGGATTCTTCCCGTCTCCTCCCATCTCTTTCTCACGGTTCCCCCTGCAGGCAGTGTGTGGGCAGCAGGGTGAGGGACTTGGGGAGGGCCCACCAGGCTTGGCCCAGGCTCTGGACATCGGTGCTGGAGGTAGAAGAAGGGATGGGTGGGCGGTACCAGCTCCCCGTGCCCCTAGTCTCTCCCTCCCTGTGAGGCCTGGTCCAAACGGGCATCCCCTTTCCCGGCCCAGGCTACAGGCACCGTCCCTCTGCCCTGCCAGTTCTGTCCTTGCCTCCCCCTCCCTCCCCTGCCCTACTCACCTTGGAATCCCAGGGCTCCCAGGGCACCTCCGTAGGCTTTGGGAGGTTTTCCTATGGGGGGAAGGGCTGGGGTTAGGGAGGGACCAGGCTTTCCCACCTCTCCCAGTACCCACCATTCTCCCCCCCCACCAAGTCAGGACACCTGATTCTTGTCACCGTCGGTTCCATAGGCTTCTCTGCCCCCAGCTCCTGCCCCCATCCCTTCCTGTCCAGCCCCCAGGCCCCTGTCCTGGCCGATGGCACCCCACCCTGGGGGTCTGAGCAGCTGAGCAGGTGCCCGCCCCGGACAGTCAGAGCTCGGACAAGCTTCCCAGCTCAGCCTCGGCCCACCTCGTGGCCCTGGAGCATCCTGCAGGCACGGGCCTGGCTTTCTGTCCGCTGACACAGCTTGCTGCCCTTTGTGGGGCTCTGTAGATCCTCAGGCCCCCCTGGTCAACTCAGGTCCCCACCTCGCTGCTGGTTCTAGTCAAGGGCTAGGCTGGAAGCCCTGGAAATGTCCTTGGGCCCCTGTGCCCACACCCTGGGGCTGAGCTTTCTGCCCCTGCCGTTCCCCTGGGGGCTTCCCCAAGTCCTCTCACCAGACAGGGGTCACCCTAACCCTTCCCTCAGCAGGCCTCCACCCCCACCCTGTGCAAGGAGCTCAGGCCCTGAGCCCTGCTCGAAATGGGCCCCATCCAGGCCCTAAGCTGCCTTCATTTTTCTTCTTTTTCCCAAACTGAAGTTAAACAGGCTTGCTTTTGTGGAAGTACGAGAAATTGCCTTCTTGTTGCAGACTCACCGCCAACTCCCAGGCCCCCAGCTCCGCCACCTACAAGGCAAGGAGAGGGGCTATGAGCCAGCCCACTTCTGGGGAGCCTGCCAAGCCCCAGGGACAGCATGGGCCTAGCCTGAGACCCCGGTGGCCCAGCAGCTGAGAGGGCCCAGCGGCCCTGGGCTCTGCTTGGCTCACAGTGGGACCTCAGGCAAGTCTCTGGCACTCTCTGAACCTCAATTTGCCTCGTCTGGAACATGGTAGGGAAGCCATCTGTCCTCCCAGGGACCTTGAGAGGCAGGACAAGGGTTTTGGAAAAGGTGATGCTCCCTGGACTTGTAAGGGAGGGAGGAAAGAGGGGAGGCCCGGGTCGTGGGGCCCACCCGGGAACTGGCTCAGCCCCCTCTGTGCAGGAGATGAAGCAGCAGATGCAGAAGAGCCTTCCCAGAGCTCCAGGACAGGGTCTGGCGGGCAGGAAGCCTGGGCATACCTGGGAAAATGGGTGACAGTCCAAAGCCAGGTCTTGCTCCAACTCCTGTAGGAGAGATTTGGGTTGGCAGAGGGGCAGACCCCACTGCAGCCTCACCACCAACTGCCCGCCCCAGCACGGGCTGCCCCTAGCCTCTCTGCCCAGGGCTGCCTCTTCCCCTTTCCTACCTGCTGCCACCTGCACCTGCTGGCTTTATCAACCACTCTGTCCCCTGCCTAGCATCCTGGGGTGGTGCCCCATTGCCTCAGCTCCTTGGCCTGGTGTCTGGGGCCTGTGGCGGTCTCCCCAGCGCCTTGCAACCTTCTGCCCAGGATGTTTCCTTTCCTGGGACGCCTGCTCCACCCTCTCTGGGTCCCTGTGCTCGACTCAGGCTCCAGGGGCCCCAGCTGCTAGCTGGACAGACTCCTCTAAAGGATTTCACAGCAGAGATGGCCTCTGCCTCCAACTGGGAATTGCCTGGTGGCTCCTAGGACACCCCCAAGGCCTGCAGCACCTGAGAAGAGGGCAGCTGGGGCCAGGCCCAGGCCCTGTTTAAGGGACCCTGAGCATCGCCTCTGGGTTCTAGGGTCAGGGACATCCTAGACAGACTTCTGGGGGTGCTGTGTGCAGACCTGAGGCCTGAGCCAGGGGTGGGGGTGCCGGCAGTGGTCAGGCCTGGGCAGGGGAGGGTGTCAGGTGGTTACTCACCATATTTGGCTGCTTTAGCAGCTGCAGCTGGAGACACACCTGGGGAGATGGGGAGCAATGAGCCCTCAGGGATGCCCCGTCCACCCCAGCATCACCCTGACCTACTCACCCCCGTGCCCCTCTGCCCACTGACTCCTCCTTCCAGCAATCCCTCCATTTCTCCTTCAGCCTGACTCGCCACCGTCTTTATTAAGCTCCTACTGTGTGCCCTTCTTGTGGCAAGTACAGGAAGAGACCTCCAGGCTGGTTTAGGTGGGTGGACACAATGGTCACCCAAGAATGAGTGACCTGTCAACACAGGGCTCGTGATGATGGCAGGGACTTTGGGACAGTAATTTCCTTTCAAGCTTTGGTTTTCTTCTTTGGAAAATGGGCATAACCATCAGCATCCCAATAACCCCCTACTCGAAGTGGTCAGGTAGTTTGCAAGAGAGAGGAGAGGGAGAGGACTGGGGGGCCCAGGTGCACGGGGCAGCCCTGGCTCCTGCTGTGGCCGAGGGCCCTCGGGGACTGGCTCAAACCCCTCTAAGGCTGCAGGAGCCGCGAGAAGAGGATGAGGCCCACCGCAGGGAGGGCAGGTGGGGGCAGAGGGACAGCTCCAGCAAAAGTGTGGCCAGGATACAGACAGACAGACACACCACGCACTCACTGACTCCAGAGTGGCCTCTCACCTCCAAAGGCCCCAGCACCTGGGACAACTCCCAGTCCTCCGACTCCCAGTCCTCCCACTCCAAGCCCTCCGACTCCCCCAAGGCCTGCGGAGAGAGCTGTGCATTAAACCCGCACTGGTCAGAGCAGGGACCCCAGAAAGGGCTGTCTGCAGGGGAGCTGGGAGGGGGCTGGGCTGTGGGGAGATGGGGCCCCTGAGGGGGAAGGGCACAGGCCAGGGGATATGGGCTCCATGGGACATGGTCGGAAGTTTCCCCACACCCTGGGGGCTGAGCACTGCCACCGCAAGGCCAGGGCTCACCATACTGGGCAGCTTTGGCTGCAGCTTTGGCAGCGGCCGCGGAGACAGCAGGTCCAACTCCTGGGGACACAGAGGGAGCTCAGGGGGAGACCCTCCATGGGTCCATCTCCCTCCCCGCCCAGTCCATCCTGGGGGTTCAGCTCACCAGCCACACCTGGGATGCCCACTCCGCCAAGAGCTCCGACCCCTCCAAGGGCCCCGACTCCTCCTGCTCCTGGGAAGAGGAGGTGGAAAGGTCAGCCCCCATTTCTGGAGGACGGGGTATCCCCACCCCTGGGAAAGTAGGCAGGCAGACTGGTGACGTGGGAGCAGCAGAGAGGAAGTCCATTCGTAGACACCTGTGTCCACGTCCCAGCCGGCCCCTTCCCAACTGGACTGGGGCCTGCCCCCTCGGGCCTCGGACTTCCCAACTGTCACCCAGGCCTGCAGGACGCTCTTCCCAGGCCTCTTGCTGGGAGGCCCAGGGGGAGGAATGGCCGTGACTGTTGGCTGCCGGGATGGGACACTGGGCTCAGGTTCTGACGGCCCTGGGTTTGAGTCCTACTTTCTCTTCATTACAGCTGAGGCCTCTCCACCCCCAGTTTCCCCATCTCCATAGGGGTGCTGACTCTTCCTCTGCTCACTTCACAGATGTTTGGAGAGGGAAACAACACACCATCTGTGGTCGTACGCTGGAAGTTCTGAATCGTTGCCCAGAGCTGCCACTGACAGCTAACTCTTGCGGCACTCTCCGTGCCAGGCACTTCTAAGTCCTTCATGTTTAATAGCCTACTTATTATTTATTGCAACTGGAAAGGGAGGTACTATTATAAATCCCCATTTTGCAGATAAGCAAACTGAGGCACCCAGAGGTTATGCAACGTGCTCAACCTTACATGGGCAGGAAGCGGTTTGAACCCAGGTGGCCTGGCCCCTGGGCATATCTTTAGGGCTCAGGCTGGCGGAGCCGACAGCAGCAAGGAGAGGGACCGTGGGTCTCCATGGCCCGCCGGGGCCAGTGGGGGCTAAGGAAATGGGATTTTCTGAGGTGGAAACTGGTCCCAAGGGCCCTGGCTGGGGCTTGTTGGCAGTTCCCTGGCGGAGGCCCCGGCACAGTCCCCGGGAGGCTGGGAAGGCTGGGGCCACGGATGGTGGGGAGCTGGCCAGGCTGGGCTGCCAGAGAAGACGGGCTCTGGGCTCCGTGGCTGCCAGAGGTGCCAAGTGGAAGGGCAGGCATGCCTGCCACGTCCTCAGAGCCTGTGGAGGGGGCGCCCATGCTGACTGGAAGGTGGGAGGGGGCCCTGGGTGCCCAGCTGCTTCCTCCACTTGGGTGGGAGTGCTGGCGGGGAGGTACAGGCCACGTGCCCCCTCATGCCCCCAACAGGCCCGGCCCCTCCCTGGATCCCAGGTCCCACAAAACTGTCAAGGCCAGAGGGGCCTTAGGGCCCACTTGCCACAGTTCTCACTGAGGTGGACATTTGGAATGCTGGGGACACTTTTGCTTGTCACAATGGCTGGAGGCATGCCAGGGGCCAGGCGTGCTCCATCTTCATGTCACTGTCTTTTTCAATCCTGACCATCCCAGCCCTGTGCTGCGGGCCCTGGGCCCTAGGTGCCAATCAGGGTGGGAGGGGGACTCGGTGTCCAGGTGCTGGCAGGGAGGGCGGGCAGCAAGTGCGCCGTGGGGTGGGGGCACGGTGGGTGTACTCACCGTATTTGGCTGCTTTGGCAGCAGCCAGGGCTCCAGGCACTGGGGAAACAGGAGAAGAGGGGAGTGGTCAGCAGCTGACCTCTGTGCCTGGGGGTTCCGCCTCCTCTAGGAAGCCCTCTCTGACTTCCATCGGGCCTCCATTGCTCCTCTCACAGCCCTGAAGCTGGGGCTCCCCAGCCTGGAGTGCAACCTGCTCAGGTCCAGAAGTCTGGTATCTAACTCTGCCCCTGCTGATCTAGTCTGGGGGTGCTTTAGGGCTGAACTGTGCCTCCTCCTCCTTCCAGCCCTCCCCCTCCCATCTCCTCCAGGCCCACTGTGGCCTGCCTGAGGCTGGACACAGAGGGGCTCAATAACCAGTAAGTAAAGAGCTGGAGCTCCTAGTGGCCCCCTTGCCAACAGAACACTGCTGGCCCACTCCATGCCCATTGACACCAGGGATCTCCACTCTCCTGTCCTGGGAGGTTGGGCTTTTTCTCTGTTTGGAGCACTGTCACCCCTCCATCCAGGAGTCAGATATCTGAAACTTGGCAGCCTGGGCCCCGTTGCCTGGCCTGCTCCCTGTTAGCCCAGTTGTCTCTGACTGCTCAAGAGGACCTCACAGGGAATGGACTAGTCGCTAGGTGGCCCTGAGTGGTAACCGAGTTGGCGGGAACGGGGATGCTGGGGGATGTGCTGAGAAGAGGAGGGGGCTCCCTCCTCTGAGCTCAGCAAGGAGTTTCTGCCCAGTCCCTAACGATCCCTCACCTGCACCCGCCCCGAAGCCGGGCACGCCAGGGACAGCTCCAAATCCGGGCACACCAGGAACAGCTCCAAATCCAGGCACACCGGCACCAACTCCAAATCCAGGCACGCCGGCACCAAGCCCAGCGGCAGCCCCTGCGGAAGGGGGCAGTGGTGTGGCAGCAGCAGGCAGGGCCGAGTCAGGCCCCAAGGGAAGGGGCCAGACTGGTGCAGAGGCCTCCCTGCTCCAGATTTATCCCCGTTACCCATCCTCTAGGCTGCCACCAGGATGGCCGCCTTGTCCAGCCCCCTCCCAGGCTGGCATTCCAAGCTGCACACTGTGACACCGCCTCCCGTTTGGATTAGCTCGTGTAATTCTGCCAACAACCTCGAGCCACAGGTGCCATCAGTGTCTCCACTTTACCCACAAGGATGGGGAAACTCAGAGGCCACCTGACTCAGGTGGGACTGGGACTTGAACCCATCAAATCTTTGTTTCTAGCCCCTATGTCTCAGGGGTCTAATGGCCTGGGTGGGGGGAGCAGGGAGCCTGAAAGGCTCCATGCCCTGGGACTCAGCTCAGGCCTGGGCGGCGCTGGGCCAGCCTGGGTATGGGGCGGGGAGGCAAGAAAGCATGCAGGGCACTCACGGTACTGAGCTTTGGCAGCCGCCTTAGCAGCAGCTTTGGCTGCAGCCGGGGTCCCTGCAGGGAGAGAGTGGGGGAGGTGTTCAAGGATGGAGTCATGGAGGATTTGGGTGCCCCTGGGTCCACGCAGCTCACCTGCCACACCGCCGGGGATGATGCCAACGCCAGGACCGACACCGACACCAGGGACAACACCAACGCCAGGTGCAACGCCAACACCGGGTACAACACCGACGCCGGGTGCAACGCCGACGCCGGGTGCAACGCCGACGCCAGGGGCAACGCCAACGCCGGGACCTATCCCTGCAGAGAGTGAGAAGAGCTAACCCTTAACCACATCCCTACCAAGGAGGATAGAAGCCGATGGAAATAGCATTGGACTGGGAGCCTGGAGCCACGGGTTCGCGCCCCAGCCCGTGCACAGGCTAGCTGTGTGACTTTGGACTAGCTGATGGGTCTCTGTTTCCTCAGCCCAAATCAGAGCCACATGCAGCTTCCAGAGATCTTAACCTTTTGAGACTTCTGAGGGTGATGGAGACAGTAAAGGGACCCAGTCAGGCCTGTGCGACTGTGGGCAAGTTACTTGAACTCTTGGATCTTAAGTTTTCCCCTCTGCAAAATGGGAATCATAATACCAGTTTCATAAGGTTGTTGTAAGGATCACCTCAGCCAATGGTAGTTTTTTAAAAAAAGGGTCCATTTCCCATGCGTGAGTTTGGAGGTCTGTGGACCTGGGGTTAAGATGTTCTCTGGCCTGGACAGCCCTAGAGATTCTGATCTGAGCTTGCGGCCTGCAGTTGCCCAAAGCTAAGGCGTGCAGAGCCCCAGCCAGGACTTGGCCTACGGTTGGGTTTCGCAAGTGGGCTGTTGTGATCTGCCATGTTCAGGAGGGTGTGGGGGCCTGGGACTGCCAGAGTGGCCCTCGAGATGTGGCAAGAGATGGGGGGCTTGGTCAGGGAGCAAGGAGGACTGCAGTCGCTCGAGGGGGCCTGGAGCCCAGAATGGCCTGCATGAGGTTTGGGACAGAGGCAGGGGCCTGCTGGACTGGGAGGCGGCAGGGGCTTTGTGGAAGGTGGGAGCCAGGTCCCGGGGGTGCTCCTGGGGACTGTTCTCACTTTGCTTTTCAAATTGGGAACTTCACCCACACCCCTCAGGTAGGTGGAGAGCCGTGAGGAAGGCCCACGCCCAGGATGGGGGGAGGGGGTGGGGAGGCCAGGGGAGCTCAGCTGCCAGGTCCTGGTGAGCGGGGACTGAGGGTTGGCAGCAGAACTTGGGGAGCAGGGGAGCACTTACCAAACTGGGCAGCTTTGGCAGCTGCTTTGGCGGCTGCAGCTGCTGGGGTACCTACTCCTGGAGAGGTGAAGAGAGGGGTTGGGGGAGAGCTCTCTAGGCCCCCTCCCCAATCTCCGCCATCCCCCAAATGCAGTAACCCCTCCTAGGATTCAGCTTGAGCAAATTAATTGTCCCCTCTCCCAGAAGTCCCTCTCCTGTCCCTCCTCCTTCTGCGGGGGACGTGCAGGGAAGTGGCTGAGGCCGGGCACCTGATTTCCAGGCCTGGCTCTGACTCTGACTAGCTGAGCCCGGGCTTGCCCCTTCCCTGCCTGGGGCGTTGGAGCCTGTCCTGAGAAATGACCTGAGGCTCTAGAATCCTAGCTCCGGGCTCGGTGGAGGGCCACCCGAAGCGACATGGTTGGCAGGATCCTGCTCATGTTCTCCTTCACCTAGGCCTAAAAAACTTGCTTTTTGCTTATGGTGCTATTAATTTAGGAAACCGTAATGGTGCCTGTATCCAAAACTATCCGAGGAAACGGTTCATTTCCTGGGGAAACTCAAAACGGGTGTTTTTCCCAGGAAGAAGAAGGAATGCAGAAGAGAAAACTTCTGACGGGAGAAACAACCAAGAACGGTTGTAACTCAATCTTACTCTAACTTAATCTCTTCCCTTTGGCCTCTGACTGGTGGAGGAGAAAGAGCACAGGGGACCCTAAGGGGGACACAGGTCCTCCCACCTGAGAAGGAACCAGAAGGGCCCCTCGGAGTAAATGAGACCACCCGACCCCCTCAGGAAAAAGCACCAATGTCCCCAGGCAGGGAGGGGGCTCCCCGTGTTCACTCGGCAAACTAGGACCCCTGGAGGGCTCTCCCCTCCAAACCACGGTGGGGGACTCGCTTTCCCTCCACCCCGTCGCCAGGCTCAGTCTTCCCATCTGTAAAATGATGCACTGATCTTGGTCAACTCCAGGGACGCTTCCATGAAACCAACCAGACCGGTCCAGGTTGGGGACATAGCTCACCTGGCACCCCTCCAGTGCCTGGCACACCTGGTACCACGCCTCCGGCCCCTGGCACCAGCCCTCCCAGGGCTCCTGCTCCTCCAGCACCTGGGGGAGTGAAGAGTGCTCTAACTCTGCCCCCTGCCCCGGGACCCACCTCTTGGGGAGGGGGAACAGAATGGTGGCATGGGTGCCTTCACTTGCTGGTTTGTTGGGGGTGTGTGGGATAAGCAGGGGACCAGTTGCTCTGGCGGTGGGCGGCATGGCTCAGGAAGATGGCGGCAGGGACCCTCAAGCTTGGCCATTGCAGCTCTGGAGGCTGAGGGCGAGCTTGCTCTGCCCTCATGCTGGGGACTTGCTCTGAGCTTGGGGAGACATTTGCTCTTTCTGGACCGCATGGGAGAGCAGGGCTGGAGTGGAGGGGGAGACAGGGAGGGCCCCCGCCTGGGCTTGGGGACAGGTGGGGCAGGGATGCTCACCAAACTTGGCGGCTTTTGCGGCTGCTGCTGCCTGGGCTTCAGCTATGAGGAAAGGAGAAGGAAAGAGACCCTCCGACACCTTGCCTGGACCGCAGCAGGGCCAGAAGGCCCGCTCCCCGACTCCTCCCAGCCCTGTCTGCGCTCCCTGCTCCCCCTGCATAGACGGGAAGCCCCCCTGCCTCACAACTGTTTCCCCAGAAGAAACTGAAGCTCACGGGTAAGGACGGCCCCAGGAACACCTGCGACCCCGGCTCCAACACCGTAGCCGGGAAAGCCTCCAGCACCGACCCCGAAAGTAGGGATGCCTCCGACTCCGACTCCGGCTCCAGCCCCTGGAGAGGAAAGAGAATCAAGTGGAAAAGGCCCTCAATGGGAAAGCCTGGGAAGGCTCTGGAGGATGGTGGCCGACTGGGAAAGAGGATGCAAGCCTCAGTCAGGCCAGCTTCCCCCAGTCTGGTCCAGGAAGGACAGGAAATCCTGGAATGCCTGGACCTCCAACCAGCCTCCTCCCTGAGGCCTTCACTGACTCGCCTCAGCACTCCCTTAACCCCCTCTTCTCTGAGCTCTTGGGGAAGGGCCCCTCTGTTGGCTGTGGAGAGACTGGGGGGGTCCCACATCCCTAGCCAGGCTTGGGCTCCTCTGAGAGGGTCCTGGCACTGTCCCCACTGGGGATGCCATCCTTGAATGCTCCCTGCTCCCAGCACTTGGCTCCATGGTTACATGGTGGGAGACGACTCAGGGAGACATGGTCCTGGGGCCCACAAGGTTAAGTCCCAGCTCTGCTAGTGACTTGCTGTGTGACCCTGGGCATGTCATTCCCTTTATCTGGAGTGTACAATGGGGAAGTAGGAATAGAAGGTGTCTGAGGGTCCTTTAGTTCTGGCAAGTGAAGGCCAGGCCAGGTGGTGCCAAGCTATGGGCACTCACCGTATTTGGCTGCTTTGGCGGCTGCTTTAGCGGCTGCGGGTGATATCGCGGGCCCTGGAGAAACCAAGGAGAGATGCCCAATATGTATCCCTCTGTCCACCCTCTGTGTGCTGGTCTATCTTCTTTATATCTAACAAGCCAACGAAGAGTTTTTCCATCCATCCATTTATCTACTCATCTCTCCATCCATGCATCCACCTGTCCATCATTCATCCACCCACTGACCCACACATCTGTTTATCCATTTGTCTGGCTATCCTTGGACCTCGATCCACCCACCCATCCACCTATCTCTTTCCACCCATTCACGCATCTATCCATCTGCCTATCTGTCCACTCACCCAACCATCTATCTAATCATCCATTGCATATTTACCCACCCTTCTACCCACTCATCTATTCATCTGTTCATCCAACCATGTGCTTGTTCATCCACCATCCATCCATCCACCCTTCTATGTAAATCTAGTCCCCCACCTGCCTAGTCATCTCTTTCCATCTACCCATTCATCTATCCACTTACCTTTTACCCATCTGTCTATCCATCCTTATATCTACCCGTCCTTGTATCTGTCCATCAACCCACCCACCTACTCATTCATCAATTTGTCTACTCATATACATGGCCACTTACCTACCCACCCAATAGTCCATTTGCCTATCCATGCATGGATGCCTCTGTCTACCTACCCAACCACCCAACCATCCATCCAGCACCTACTCATCTAAGGACTGGGACAAAGAGATGAAAATACACGGACCCTTCCCCCAGGAGTGCACTGACAGTTAGAAGGTGAACTGAAGAAAATGATACTGGCAGTAGCCAATTGGGAGGTTGTTCAAGGGAGAGAGGATGAGGCATGGCCAAGTGTATGGAGAAAAAAGGGCAGATGGGTGAGGTATTAGGGAGACTCCAAAGGCCTTAGCAACAGTCTTGAATACACACACACACATACACATACAAGGTAAGTCCAGCTCACCTGGTACACCCACAATGCCTGGGCCCCCAATACCTGGGACTCCAACACCTGGGACTCCAACACCTGGGACTCCAACACCTGGGACTCCAACACCTGGGACTCCAACACCTGGGACTCCAACACCTGGCACTCCAACACCCGGCACTCCAACACCTGGCACTCCAACACCTGGGACTCCAACACCTGGGACTCCTACTACTCCCCGTCCAAAGCCTGGCCCACCAGGCACTAAGCCTCCAGCAGCTCCTGCAGAAGGAAAAGGATTGTTCTCCTGGCCCCGACACTATGGGAACCTCAGAGGGCCAGCAACGGCAGTGGCTCTGGGGAGGTGTGGGAGTGATGGATACTGAGTGCAGGATTGCAGGTGAGTTGTTCTTCCCTCTGCCTGGACCCAACTCATCCCAGAGATGGGGAGGGACCTACAGAGTCACTGGAGAGCTCTAAGGGTTTGGGAAAAACACTATTTCTAAACAAAGTTGAAACTCTTGCCACTGGCCACCCAGGCAGTCATGTAGCAGACCTCTGGGGTCTCTCCTGGTGGGTGGGTGGGAAGAGCCAGATGCTCCCAGGGTCCTCTTTTCCCTGCTGGGCCAGGCAATGGAGAACAGTGGCGCTAGCATTCCAGGCAGAGTGACCAGCCAGGAGACTAGGAGGCGTGAAAAAGCATGCTTGGGAGATGGGGCAGGGACGGAGACAGAGTGGGACAGATAGCGCTTATCAATAATCGAATCTCTCTGTGGGGTGGGGGTGGGGGGCTGCTGCTGCAAGTGAATGAAAGCAGAGCCCACGCAGCCTCCCAGGCCTGGGGGCTCCAAGACCCATGCAGAGGCCAGGGCAGGCCGGAGCCCCAGGCCTGCCACCCCCCTGGGGACACTCACCGAACTTGGCTGCCTTAGCAGCTGCCTTCGCAGCAGCAGCTGGAGTCCCGGCCCCTGGAGAGACAGGTGCAGGGGGTGAGGCCCTTTCCCTGCAGCCTCCCCCAGGGTGCCCACATCCCCCACCAGCACAGGTACTACCTGCGATGCCTCCAATCCCAGGAATGCCGCCACCAACACCCACGCCCGGGAGAACTCCGGCTCCTCCGGCGCCTGTGAGGATGGGACGGCACAGATGTGGCTCCCGGGGTCCCTCCTGGGGCCCGGCAGGAGGGCCCCTAGGATGCAGACATTTTAACCAGCGCAGTCTCAATTGGGAAAAGGGGCCCAGGACTCTCCAGCTGGGCCTGCTTGGGAAGGCTTCACCCCCACTGTGCCTTGATTCACCCCCAAAGTGTCCATTTCAGCACACACATTAAAAGACTTTATGTTTTCAGACAAATCCCATTCTAATCACTGCCACATACTGAGAAACCACAAGCGGCTGTTCCCCGGGCCAGAGGGGCCCCCGTAGGAATGTCCGAGGCTTCCTTTCCCTGTATTCCGAAGACGCCGCCAAGTTTGTAATCCAAGTGTTGCGGCTGCCTGGCGCTGGCAGCCCCTGGCCGCCTGCTCGCCCGCTCCTGCATTCCAGCCATCCCCGCCAGCCCCGGCCCGGCCGAGGAGCCTCAGTGTCCGGGGGCGGGGGGCGGACCGTGTGCTGGGCTTGTGGGGCCTCCAGGGGTCAGACCTCCAGCTCGTGCCTC
Source organism: Cabassous unicinctus (assembly GCA_029593785.1). NCBI lineage: Eukaryota > Metazoa > Chordata > Mammalia > Cingulata > Chlamyphoridae > Cabassous > Cabassous unicinctus. The sequence continues at coordinate 20,796 of JAQZBX010003684.1, forward strand.
CCCACATTCTTTCCCTCCCGGGGCTGGTGAGGACGTGTCTGGTCCCATCAGGACCACAGGAAGGGCTCCCCCTAGGCTGGACATTGGGGTCCCCAACGGGCCGACCCCAAACTTGGGGACCCCTGGGGCAGGGGGGTGGATGTGCACTCTGCCCATGACACGGGGCACGGGGAGGCCGTGCCACACCTGCAGCAGCACTAGCCAAGGGATCACGGGCTAGCAGAGCAAGTTCACGTTTTCAGAGAACACATTAAACTGATGCGTAACTGTTAGGTTTTAAATGCTTGTATACGTGCCACCTAAAATGGTCTCTTTTACCACCATGGTGCCCACTCCCTTCTTCCTGTTTTAACCCACATAGCAAACCCTACCTGTAGTTAAGGCCTGAATCAAATGCCACCTCCTCTAGGAAGCCTTCCTGATTTTCCCCAGGTAGAAACAGTGCCTATCCCCTCCAGCAGAGCTCTTATCTGTCCCCAGTCTCTGTGGTGGATGGATAGATGGGTGGTGTTTAAAATTTGGTTCTGGATCTCACTGGGAACAGTGAAGTAGAGGTCAGGGAGCTGGGGGCTAGCGGGTGGGGACTCCAGAGGCACTCACCATACTTCGCTGCTTTAGCTGCTGCCGCTGCAGCCTGGGCGCCAACCCCTGGGGGAGGTGGGAGGAAGGAGACTTGGAAAACTGGGCTCCAGCAGCTCCAGAACCCACCCATTCCGAACCCCAAGAGAACCACCCTGTCACCTAGGGGTGTGGGTGGGGAGCTGCATAGCAAGCTGAGGTTAGCAGAGCTGCCCCCCTCCAGTGTCCTTCTCCAGGCTCAGCTGGGGTCTGGAAGTAGGGTGAGCCGTGGCCAGCCCAAGGGCCTGCAGCCTGGGTGATTATTGCCCCTTGACTGGAAGTGGGGCGAAGCTTTCCATACCTGTGCCCGTCGGGTAGCCGGCCTTGCCCGCTGCACCAGCCACTCCTCCAGGCCCATAGCCTGCAAACCAAGAGGCTCAAGGTCATCCATGCAGATTTCATGGTCGCTGCCCTCCCCCAGCCCTCCCCACCCCCAGCCTGCCCAGAGTCTCTACCCTGTCACCCCTAGCACAAGTTAAAGCAACAGAGACATGCATGTGGCACTCTACAGCCAGATAATGATTGTCATTCCTATCTTACTGATGAGGACACAGAGGCTCAGAGAAGAAAAATGACTCCCCGAGGCCTCGGCATAAGCGGGAGGGCCAGGACTGAGAACCAGGCCATCCGAGTCCAACCCCATGTTCTTTCTTTGGGGACTCCCAGTCCCAGTCTCCAGCCCTCCCCTGGCTGGGTGCTCCCCTATGCCCAGGACTAGAGCTGCGATGTCCTTGCAGGACCCTGCACTTGGAAAGAGCTAGAGGCCCTTACCGTAGGGCAGCTTCCCGGTACTGTAGGGAAGTCCGTAGCCACCTGTGGAGAGGGCGGGGTGGGCTCAGGAGCTGCCCCACAACCGCCTCGTGCCTTGCTGGACCCCTCCTACCTGGGTGGACAGATCTACCCTAATAGGTGCCAAAGCCTGAGCCCTCAAGGGTCCTGAGCCCTCCACAGAGGCACTCAGGAGAGAAGAGGCCCTGGGCAGAGGAGGCCGTGACTACGTCCACACCCCTAGAAATGGGACGTTGTCCATCTCCCTAGAAATCCAGGCCCTAGGTCAGAGTATCTTCCTTACCCAAACATGAAACACCTCGTTGTCTGAGCTGACAGGCTGGATGGCAAAGGGCTCTTGCCAGGGAACAGTATTCTTAGCATCAACACCAGTGGCTTCCAGCCTCGGCACATGTGCATTTGTGTAACGTATGCATGTGTGTGCATGTATGTGTGCATGGGAGTGTATGTACACACATACATCTAGGGGTGTGTGTGTGTGGGAGTCCCACACCCACGGGACTGACTCTCCCTGTTTTCCTTAGTCGGTGAAAGTGGGCCTCAGTCACCTGGTTCCTGACCCCTCCACAGTGACACCTGTGGGCAAGCGAGTGCCCCCTCTGGCTAGGTTCTCGGCGGTGAACCCCACCGACTTGTGCTTCTTGAATCCCCCCACTGACCTACCTGGCAGCTTGGGTGCCTTGATGGGGTATCCCAGTGGGACTCCAGGCTGCTGGCCCCCAAAAGGTCCAACCCCTGCAGGAACAAAGAGAGCAGTGTCAGGCCCCTGCTCCTTGGGCCAGCACCCAAGGTCCTCCTTGGAGCCCCTCCTACACCCTCAGCCTCACACTCCACTTTCTGCCTCCGCCAGAACGAGCTCCCCACTGCACCCGGAAACCACTCTGCCTAGAAGGCCCTGACCTCCCTGCTTCTCGATCATCCATCAATTGAGCACACTGGGGACAGGCCAGTTCGTCCAGGAAGCTTCTAGGGCCTAGGCCACAGCATGACGGGTTGGGCCAGTAGCCCTGGCACCATCTGGGCTGCCCGGCAGACAAGGAGCTGGGAGGGGGGTCTGTGACCGACGCAACTTTGTACGGAAGCCAGACCGAGGCCTGGAGCAGTAGGCATAAGGGCAAGAGCCCCTGCCTGGCTGGCCGTCTTGCTGGCTCCACGAACCCGGAGGACCCAGCCTGAGCTTGTGCGGGATTCTGACAAAAGTGCTGCCACCACTGGCCATGACAAGAAGCAGTCACTGCAGCCCTAGCACCCTAGGCGCAGGGCATAGAGGCACCGCTGACTGGTGCCAGGCAGCACCAGGGGCAGGAGAGCCGGCCCGAGCAGCAGCCAGCTCTGCCAGACCACCCTGGCTCCCCCTGGCTCACTTGTGCCGGGATTTCAGAGCACGCACTGTCCGTCTCGGCCAGCTCTACCAGGGCTGGAGCGTAAGAAGTGCCCACCTGGTGGGCCCCGAGCCTAGGATGCCCACCCGCCTCCGGGCAAATGAGGGACCAGGTGAGCCCGTGTGTGTCCACTGTGAGATTCCCACTGTGTGTCCCCTGCCCGAGTGGGCTGCATACCTGGCTTGGCCTTGACTCCGGTCCCGGTGGGAACCCCAGGGAGCACTCCCACACCGGGGAACCGAGCTCCTGAGGGGGCAAAGAGGGGTGGGACAGTGAGGGAGGGAAGGCAGAGCCTTCTCCCTGGGGTCACCCAGCTGACCTATCAGCATCCCGACTGTTAGTGCCTGGCCCAGGCCCAGGGCTGGGCTGGGATGGGGGTGAGGGGCCAGGGAAGACCTGGAGGGCAGGGACTTTCCTTCTCAGCATTGACCTAAGACCAGACCTGAGTTTTTATCCTATTTCCTAGCCCTGCAAGCTTGTTCCTCCATCGGCCTCATTGCTACACTGATTTAATGAATTACAGTCTGTGCAGACGCCTTCACTGGGGAAGGCCAAGAGAGGTGCAGCATTTTGTAAAGTAGGGTGCTCCCTAAAGACGAGGGGAGCACTCTTGGTGCTAGCACTTGACCTCCCTTCAAGGCCCCAATGTGAGGCAGCCGTGTAACTGTGGCCGCAGGCACTGCCCTTGCCGGGATGGGTGCTCCCACCTTTCCTGTCTCCCCAGGGCGGGGCTGCCCCAGACCGGGAGGGGTTTGGGCACCACATCAGCGAATCCCGCAGAGCAGCCCGAGTCTGGGCTTTTGGGGGAATTTGGGAGGTCACATGTCAGGCAGGGGCCAGGCCCTGGCAGGGAAAGGAGGGTGAGGGGGGCAACTCTGAGGGGCCTCCTGCAGGGCAGAGGCACTGGGCATCCCCCCTGGTGACTCACAGCTTTTGGGAAACAGCTGACCCCACTGTGGACACGGTGTGTCCTTGGGGGCCTGCCTCAGGCTGGGGCTGGGGGCAGCCGGCTGACCTCATGTCCATTAGCCTGAGCTGCCCTCAGCTTTGGGGGAGCCGAGGGGGCATGAGGGAGGCTGACAGGGGCTGTTTTTCTTCCCCTCGGGGGCCCCTGCCCCTCCTCACCCTCACCTGTGCCTGGGAGGACTCCTCCTGGGTACACACCGGGCAGTCCCACACCTGCGGCCAAAAGGAGGCAGAGCCATGAGCAGCGTCTGGGTCTCCAGGGAAACCATCCCTGGCCCCTCCCACCCAGGCAGCTCTGGGCTCCCGAGGCTGTGCCCAATGGAGACAGGCAGGGACGGATGTGTGGCGGCTGCAGCCCTCCTCCCACGAGTTTCAGAAGTCATCTGCAAGCCCTTCTGCTCATAGATTTATCTTCTCGTCTCCCGGAGCCTGTTTACATGGCCGGCCCAGCCCACCTCTGGGCTAAAGGCTTCCAGATGGTGCCTCCCTGCTGTGTGGACTCAGACAGGCTTTTGTTTAACCTGAAGTCACTTCCTAAAGGGCTTGGTGCCGGCAATGAGCACCAGATGGAGTTGGGGAAGGAGGAGGGCCCCAGGTCCACCCTAGCTCTGCCACAACTAGCCAGGGTTCCTTCAGCACTGGCTCTGCCCTCCGAAGCCTCAGCTTCCCCACCTGTCACCTGAGAGTCTGGCACAAAGCCTATCTCTGAGATCCTGAGAGAAGGGCCTGGAAGGTAGGCCTGGGCCCCTCTCCGCGATGTCACAGACACCAGCACCCTGGGCCTGCAGCAGCCTGACCATGGCCTTCCTCCTCCTGGCCAGAGGTGGGGGCCTCTGACCCTCCCTGACCTCTGCCCTTCAGTCCCAGGGACTCCACACTGACCCGGCACTTTCCCAGGCTTTGCTCCGGCTCCGACTGCTGCTCCGGGCTGAGGCACCACTGCACCTGGCATGGAAGGGGCCCCGTCAGAGTTGGCTCCAGCTGGCCTGAGGCCTTCACCTGGGGCTCAGGTTCACCTAGGCTCAGGTTCATGCTACCATACCTGTAGACACTCCTAAGCCGCCCAGGCCGCCGACGCCGCCAACCCCGCCGATGCCTCCAACCCCACCGAGCCCGGCACCTACAGATCCGGAACGGGAGGAGTGAAGGGTTAAGCAAGGAGCAGGGCCGGGGTAAGAGGGCCCTGAGCTGTCCACCGAGGGCTCGGCCTGGAGGTCCAGCCAGGCCACCAGCTCACTTTGAGGCTTGGGCCCAGCTCGTTTGCCCCCCTCCCCTCAGGACACTGGAGACAGACTCCCGCCCGCCCGCCTCCAAGGCTGGGATGAGGTTCTTTGCAGAGTGGAGGGACCAGGGCAGCTGCAGGCTTATGGCCTGACCCCCAGGGAGCACTCACCAGCCTTGGCAGCTTTATAGGCTGCGGCAGCTCCAGCTGCTCCGCCGGGCACCACAGCCCCCGGGAAGGTGCCCGCGGGAAAGGCACCGAGCCCTGCGGAGGGCAGGACGGGGTGAGGCCCTGAGCTGCTGTAGCTGGGAGACCCCCAAGTCCCGGCCTTGCCTGGCCCTGCCCACCCCAGGAAGACATCCGGGTCCTTCTGCTTTTGGCAGGACTCGCGACACCAGGACCGGGTGGGGTCTTGGAGGCCAACGTGTGTCAGATTGCGTGCTCAAGCTCATAGAATGGCCTGTGTCTTTGGGGGTAACACGCCCACACCCACCTCCTCCAGGAAGTCCTCCTTGAACCCTGCTGAGCTGAACGGCTCCTCTGGGCTCCTTTGGCCCCTGGGGCTTTCTCCATTCATCCCTCATCACTCTGGGTGTGATGGTACCAAGCACCCAACGGCGACTCCTGCCTGCCCTGGGCAGCTGCTCGGGGCAGGAGGACCCAGCCTCACCTCCGCCTTGGTGCCCAGGACAGGGCCTGGTCCACAAGCTTCCCTGGGGGTGCTGGCCGGCACCCCTGTGCCCTGACTGCCTTCTGGGCTGGGCAGATGCCCTCGGCTTGGCTCAACACTCAGGGGACGTGGCTCTGGTCCCCAGAGGGGCTTCTGGCCTGCGTGCCCCGCCCACATGCCTGCCACCCAGCTTGAGAAATGGTTTATTACAAACAGCACTGAAGGGCCTCCTGCACGTTCCTCCCTAATCGCCTTTCCTCCCTCCTCTCCCCGCTGGAAATGATCTTTCCTTTCTTCCGATATTCTTCTATCATTTAAAGGAAGGCAGGGCAGGGAGAGAAGCTGGGTGAACATGAGCAGTTGACTACATCGAGCCAATCACCATTCCATTCCCCTTTTGTTATTGTGATTAGTTCCAAATGATTACTTAGTGATGTAGAATCCTGAGCCTCTAGCATCTTAAGGCACATATTACACATGGGCACCACTGGAACATGTTATTTCTGTACATGCAATTTGCAATAGAAATTATGAACGCCAAAAAAAAAAAAAGACAAACCTGCCCCAGGGCCAACGCCTGCAAGCCCTCCAGCCCCTGCAGGGAGAAAGAGACAGAGATGGGTGAGAGAGGCTGGTGGGTGGGCACCACTCCTGGGCCCAGGGTGGGAAGGGGCTCAGCTGGGTGGGGGCAGGACCCTGGCAGTGCTGTGGTCAGTGAGAGGGCCACTCAGGTCCCTAAGCTGGACTCAGCCTTCGGGAGCCAGGGCTCAATCCTGACAAGGCAGCAGCCCCCGCACAGTGACAACTGCTCCATGTCAACCACTTCCTTTCCTTGTGAGGCGCGCAGCACCCTGCAATGCTCCCAGGGGCCCTGGCAGGGCTTCCCGCGGGGCCGGCGCCAAGCAGAGTCTGCGAGCCAAGACCCCACCCAGGCCAGGTCCCGCCTGTTTTTTGCTCCGTTGCAGGTGGCCCCTGCCTCAGCATCTGGGACCCGCTTCCGCCTGTCCCCTGGCCTTCCCTTGCCCAGGCTATCTCTCTGTCCAGCCGTCGGCCTGCCCTGCCCTCCTGGAGCCTGCTTGCTCGCAGACCGATGCTAAAATGTTTATGAGACGCCAAATGGGTCCCTCTGGCTCTCTCCTTCCCACATCTGGGCCCAGTCGCTCCTTCTCCCCCTCCAGGAGACATTCCATGCGTGGCCTTGGCCAGCACCGATGGGCAATCAGGTTGGAGCTTACAAGTGCGCTCGGTTTGTTTCCAATTATGTGAAAATCTTTCCTACAAGCACCAGTCCTGGGATGTCAGGGTCCTGGCCCCCATGGGCAGATCCTCTCTGGGGACTGACCTGAACATGGGGGATGAACCCGGGGCGGGGGTTGTTCACCTAACCTCCATGGGGTGTGGGCCTTCCCCTCCCCCGTTTTCCTTCTTGTGTGACCTGGACCCATCCAAAACTCAGTCTGCCTGTCTGTAAGATGGGTCTCTAGCTCCAGCCAGTCTCTCTCCCAGGTGGGGCTGGGGTGGTCATGCAAGGCCTCTGGCCTGCCCAGTGCACTTCCCAGCACTGCAGGCCCTGCCCCTCCCCAGCTCAGTCAGCGTTTCTCTCCAGCCAGGCCTGTTTCCTGAGCTCCAAGAGGGCAGGGGACACACTCAGTCCCTTCCTGTCCACAGAGAGTTTGGGAACAGAGGAGGGAACTGAACAGGAAGTGAGAAGAGGTTAGGGCAGGGGTGGGGGTCAGGTCAGGCCTCTCTGCCAGGTCCAGTTTCGGCGTGGACTGAGGGGGAGACAGTCTGCCCCTCTGCAATGGTCTGCCCTTCCCACCTTCCCACCCTGGACTGTTCTAGACACAGGACCGCCCTCTGGCATGACCATTTCCACCCTGCCTGCCCTACCTGCTGAGGCAGGGAAGGGCCCTTGGACTCACCTGCCCCAAATGCCCCAAAGAGCCCAGCACCTGGAAAGGAGGAGAACAGGGTGAGGAGCTGACCTCAGCCAGGAGCCCAGGGGCCTGACTGGCCTGGCCTACCCCTTCCCAGACTCAGAGAGGTCTGGATTCGAATCCTTCTGCCCCTCCCTATTCTGTGTGTATGAGCAAGCCGCTTCCTTCTGGGGGCTCTGTTTCCCAACAACAACATGGCCTTATGTCCCCCCTCTCCCTGGGGCCAGTGAGCTTGTGGACGGAAAGCACCAAGCATATGCAACTTGCCAGGCACCCAGCGGGCACGTCCCACTCTTCCTGGCTTTGCCTCTGTCCCTCTTGGGTGGGCTCCTGGCCTCCAGCTGGTGCTCAAGGTACGGGAAGTGCTGGCTGCCAGCTGCCGGGTCCCCCACTGAGACCCTGCTGAGCCCTGAGCCAGCTCAGGCCTGCCCTCTGCCTACTGTAGTCCACGTGGGGCGGCTGTGGACCACCCACCATCTACCCACCAAGGGATTAATTGTTCCCAAGCACAGCATGACACATGCGGCCTGTGGCCCATTCTTTCCTCCCTGGGCCGGCCCGGATGTCCCCACAACCCGCATGGGGGAGCATCCCTCAGGGGTGCCACGGTGGCCCTGCCAAGGCCTTTGGAGGCCTGCATCCGGAGGCTGAAAGATGACCTCAGGGAGGTCATGGAATCCAGTCCTCTGCCTTGGGGACAAGGCCCCTTTCATCAGAAGGAGATGCTCTGACCTTCCTTTTGGTCTGCTCCTTCACCCTGAGCTGGAAGTTCTTTGAGCAACGATCCATCATGGGATCTGAAGTGGCCTCCTCTTCCCTCAGCAGTTTAATTATAACCTGCCCTGTCTCCCCGCAGCTGATGGGATGGCTCAGTGCCCCTCAAGACCTCAGCCGTCATGGCCTCCACAACCTGGATCTTCCTGGCTCAGCAGAGTCCCACCGCCACACCTCTGCCCCTGCTAGCCTTCTCCCTCCCTGCATTCTTTCTACGATTCAAGACCCCAGGAATGTGCCCCACCCCTCCAGCCCCCAGGTCTCCTGGACTTGCAGCCCCCAGGAAACCCTGGCCCAAGCATCCTGCCCTCCTGCCTGCTCCCTTGTCTGGGCCCCAGGCTGGGGTTTCACAACCAGAAGGGCTTTCGGGGAAGGGAAGCCGAATCTAGCAGATTCATTCGTGCTTGGATCGTCGAACATCAGGATTTCGTAAGAGCTGTTGGACATCTAAACTGTGTCCTAGAGCCTCGGCTTCCGAGCCAGGGCCACATGGAGCAGGGTGGGGGTGGGGTACTGAGGCACATGCGGAGCAGCTCAGGCCGACGGGCCGTAAAGCTGGCCCTCCACCTGCTCCTTATCCAGCAGATCTTCCCGGAGGGACTGCCTGCCCCTCTTTCCTGGGGGATCTGATGGGAGAAACTGGTGGCAGATCTGGCTCCCATGAGCAAGACCAGGACAGAGCCGGCCACACCTTCTTACTGGAAAACTCCATGGTCTGGACACAGCTGGAAGGGGTCTGGAATCAGGAAGGGAGCTCATTCTGGGGCCAGGCAGAGTTCAGACTGGGCTTGGGATCAGAGCTCAGGGTTTGGTCTGGGATCAGAGTTCAGCCTGGGGCCAGCCCTCAGCCTGGGGGCAAGATCAGGGCTCAGACTGGCATCAAGGTCAGGAGGTCTGGGTCTGGGGTTAGACGGAGCCTGGTCTTGGGTCAGGGGACCATGGAGGCAGAGTCTGGGCCCCAGAGTGCAGTTTACAGACTCTGTGTCTGTGGAGCATCAACCCCCAATTTGCTGCAGCCCTAGGACTGTGTCTGAGGCCACGTGCGGAGGTGGGGGGGGGCTCCAGATGCTGGACGCTCGTCACAAAGGGAAGCTATGTAGCTGTCTCCTGCCTCCTTTCCCTGGAAGTGCTGGGGCCTGGCCACCTGTCCCTCCTCCTGCTCTCAGGTCTCCTGGCAGGGCTCACAGCTCTGAAGACCCTTCCCTCCTCTGCGCCCGTGGCCCTGCCCCTCTTGGTGCTCCGAGGCCTCGGTCTTACCTGGCTTAGGTGGTTTGCCTCCAGCCCCCAGTGCTGCAGAGGGAAGAGAGGGCAGTGAGTAGGGGAGCCCCAGCCCACCAGTCCTACTACTTATCCCCCCAGACAGAGCGAAGGATGTTGTGGGATGTCAGCCCCAGGTCCTAAAGGACTGTCAGGGAGGGCCCCCCCCTTCTCAGACAGGGTACCCCTGGGATCCCAGAAGTCCAGAGGCCTGCAGGGAAGCCCAGCTCTGCCCCCGGTTGGTGGTTCACACTCTCCGAACCTGTTTCTCGGCCTCAAAAGGGGCTGATGAGACCCACCCAGCTGACTTAGCAAGGATGTTCTTGAGATCAGAAGAAATAGGCAAGAAGGCTGAGACCACCAGGGAGAGAGCCCAGGGAAGGGGTGCGGAAGCCAGCGTGATCTGGTCTTTGGACAAGTCTCTCCCCACTGGACGCTGGGCCCATAAAATGAGGGGCTCTTGCCGCTTGGGCCTTCTAGGGTACTGAGGTCCAAACACTTGGGTGGGCTAGGGTGCATCCCAGTAGAAGCATGGCAGGGACGAGAGACTCCTTTGGGAGGAACCAAGTTTGGTTTCTGAGCTCACCTCCTCCTGCAAGGCCTCCGAGACCAGCCCCTGTGTTGACAGAGAGAGAAGCATCAGCGCCCTTTCCAGACAAACCCCACCTCCTTGGTGAAGTCCATAACAGCACAGCTACATGGCCTCGGGACTCTTAATCTCTGTGAGCCTCAGTTTCCTCATCTGTCACATTGGGCCAAAGGCTCCGAGCAGTTTGTGCCTGGGAGGGCACTGGTAGCTGCCCTCATTTCCACTGACATTTGGAACACCCAAATGCTTTTTTAAGTGTTGAAAACATTAATTTTGATTTTTCAATGTACTTTTTCCCCCTAAATTAAAAGAAAAAAATGATTCCCTCCCCCCAAATGCCATTGACCTAACATCCTGCCGTTTTCTTTTTGAGGGGCTCCCAGTATCCATCTGCACAGTCACTGCTTTTATGTTATTTTGACTTCAAAACCACTTTGCCATGTTATGCAACATACTGCATATTTATCCCTTTTTTATGACTGCATAATATTCCTAAGTTTACTTACTCACACCCTCTGACCTGCTAGATTTCCTGTTTTACATTTTGCAAAAAAAAACCACACAAAACACCCCTATGACTCTTGCTGCAGATTGTCCTTTGAGTCTTTTTTGAAGTATTTCCTTTGAATGGAGTCCCAAGAGTGGGGTGAATGGGTCAAAGACTGTGGCCTTTCTGCTGGCAGCGACGCGTGCCTGGACCCATTTCCCCACCTCCTCACCAGCATGATGTTTCAGTTTTCAGAAAATGTAATTAGCATTCAGAAAAGTGGAACAGGGTCACGTAAACTGCATTTTTAAGTGGGAGTGACTCGTGGGTCCCCCCGGGTAGGTGTGCCAGTCCTCCCTTCTGCAGTTAGAGTGCGCATCTCCCTCATCTGGGGGTGAGGACGATTCACGTACATTACCTGGATAAAAGACTCCTCCGGGAACCCCACCAGGAACAGCCCCCGGGACCCCTGGAAGGAAGTGGGGAGAGACCTCCATTAGCCAGAACTAACGCAAACCCGGTGACGATGATGATGATGACGGTGATGACACTTCATGTCTACAAAACAACGAGGGTTTACAAAGCCTGTTCTCATCCTCACTCCCCAAAGTGGCCCCGCGAGGCTGGAAGGGCAGGGATCCCTCTCTTCATCTTAATAGATGTGACATCTGAGGCTCAGAGAGGTGAAGGGAGTTTCCTGGGCCGCACAGGTGGAAAGACCGAGCCTGGCTTCCCACGGGGGCCCTTCCTCCTGGGCGGAAGGACCGTTGCTGGGTCTCCTTGGAGGCACGGCCTGTGGCCAGGGAGAGGAACTCGGGCCTGGGACCGGGTCTGAGCACCTCTCTCTGGGCAGCCAACTGTCCCCGCAATGGCACTGAGAGGCCTGGGCAGAGAACGGAGTCGTGGAGGGCAGGCAGCGTGCGGTAAGGCGACGCGGCCATTCCCACACTGATAGGCCGGGTGAGGCTGGCGTCGGGTAGCAGTGGTTGGGTGGGGCTCTGGCTTTCTTAGGAGGCGCCGGGGCCCAGAGGGGGACACCGTGAGTGAGCAAAGCAAATAGTTTCCTAAGGAAAAGCCAGGTTCACTGGCCAGGGCCGGGGACTTTGCCTCGGCCAAGAGCACGAGTTCAGTCCCCATGGACCGAGGATGTTCTCACTGGGGTAAACTGTGATGCCGGGCCCCAGCTGGAGGCCTGCAGTCATGGCAACCGACTTAGCCCAGCCCCAGGCCAGGCCCTGGTCCCCAGCGTCGACAAGCCACCTTGCCAAAGCCCAGCAGGAGCTCTGGCACCACCACAGCCGAAAGGGGCTGGGGAGTCTTGGGGAACAAGGGTGGCATTGGTGTGGGGGGGTGGGGGCAGCGCTAGGCAGCTCTGCAGTGTGTCCAGGCCGGCCTCACGGCCAGACATCTGGCTTCTGAGGCCTGGCGACGCCACGCAGCTGCCCCGTCGGCCCCTCAGCTGCAGCCCAGAGTGGGGTGGGGGTGGGGAATGTCCAGCTGGCACGGCTGCCCCGTGCCAAAGCCTGGGCGCCTCAGCCTCCTGGGTCCCCGCAGGGCCTGCAATCCCAGGCCTGGAGCCTGCAAGCACTCAGAACCTCGGGGGCTGGGCCTGCTGGGAACGCACACTGCAGCCCTGTCATCGGCTGCCAAGCACCCACATGCCCGCCCGGGGACTTGATGCCTGCCCTGGCTCTGGCTTCTGCCTGCTGTGGGGGCTGTCTTTCTCTGCTGTGCTCTGGGGCTTTCTTTGCCTCAGCCTCTCTCCATCCTCTCTTTTCTCTCCCTCCTCTCTCATGGCTCTCTCTTGCCTCCTGTCTGCTCTCTGGCTCTGGAGCAGACTGCAGGGACTAGTGAGGTGGGTGGAAAGAGCACAGGCCCACGTGGCTCTAAACCCAGCTTTGCCACTTACCATCTGTGTGGCCTTGGGCAAGTCACTTAACCTCTCTGAGCCTCCATTTCCTCTCTGGCAACGTGGGGCGGATAATTGCTGCCTTGCTAGGTTGCTGCTAGTCATCAAAGGGTTCAGGTAGGAGACTCTGTCCTGTCCTGGGCGTGGTGCACAGTAATTGTTCAAGAAAATGATGGCAACCCATCGTCCCTACTTTTTCCTACATCACCGCATAATTGATGGCCCAGGGCCAGATATACAGTTGGTGCTCATGAGTGCTGGGTGACTTAGGTGGAGACTAGGCAGGGGTGCTGGCTGTGGGGCATGGCTGGGTCTGACCTGTATCACCCCCACCCGTCGCAGGGGTCTCCCCACCAGGGTCCAGCCCTCTGGCCTGGCTGAGTCCTCACTTCCTCTCTGCCGGGGTTCTGCCTCCCACACCCTGTCTGTGGCCGGGGCCTTCTGAGGCCTGCCAGCTCCTCCTCTGCTTCCCTTCTCCCCAGCCCCTGCCCATCTCTCTCCGGCTTTCCTGGCCTTTCCCAGCTCTCTTCTTCTTCCCACTCTCCACCCCCATGATTCAGATCCCGGCAGCACTTGCCAAGCTCCACGCCTGAGCCATGACGGCCTGGGGAGCTGGAGGTTTCGATCCCCGTTTTGCACTGGGAAATGGAGAAGGTCTAGTGGGGGCGAAGGATCCCTGCCCTGCCTGCCTGTCTCCAAGGGAGAACAAAACAGGGGAGGAGTTGACCAAGGCCTTCGGGAAGCTCGCAGCCTCTTCTCGGGCCCCAGCGGGTCCCCCTCGGTCCCCGCTGCACGCCTGGACCTGAGTAGCTCGGCCTGCCAGGAATGCCCTCTCCGCTCTCCAAATCCTACCCTTCCACGCAGACTGAGCTGAAATCCTCCCCCTGCTTTTTCCGAGCCTGCGCCTCATTTCGCCTGGGCAGTTCAGCTGGCCCAAAGTGGTTGGCCTGGGGCATGCTTGTCTTGTTTTATGTGGGTTTGGCTTGTTCCACCAACTTGCCGAGGGTGGAACTTGTCTCTTGCATGTTAGAATCTTGATCCTAGAATCTCAGGGATCTTAACAGTCGTCTAGTCTGGGCTGGAACTCCTGCAAGCATCCCCTCATGTTTCTACTTGCATGCCTCCAGTGACAGGAAGATCACTACCATTCCTACCTATTAAAGAAGTATCCCTCATCTTGAGATAGAATCTGCTCACCTGTGTCTTGGAGCCCCACAGACAGAGCCTCACTTCTCAGCCACTGACAGCCCCTCTAACTCAAATGTCACTTCCCCCGGGAAGCCTTCCTGGATTTCCTGGGACCCATCCAGGCCACCTCTTCCCTCAGCTCTGTCTGCTTCCTCCATCATGGCACATCTGTTTACACATCAGCTGCCCCCCACTAGGCAGAATGTGGCATTAAAATCAGACCTCATACATGTCTCATTTATAAGGGTCAATCAACCTAAATGGGCAAATTCCAAATAAGAGAATATATGCTGCTAAAAATAGCATCTCCACAGACCTTATCTGATGCACTTCTGCAGACATTCTATTACTGGAGCCTCCCACCCACTTTGGGAGATAAGTAGGGTAGGGATAGCTCTCCCCGTTTTACAGCTGGGAAAACCGAGAGCCATTGGGATGGAATGTCTGGCCCGGGAACCACAGCTGACCCTAGTCACATGCAGGGCCTTCTGCCCAGGCCCTGGGCTCCAGGTTCAAGGACCAGAGTCCAGGGGGCCGGCTTTGGGGAGCAGATAAGACCGTGTGAAGCTGCTTGTTGTTTGTGTGCAGAAAGGCTGCCAAGGGTTTTCCGAAAAAAAAACCATCTGTCCTCCCGGTGGGTGACCCTGTCCCCTTCTCATCCCCCCAGGGTGTGCTGGCCCTTGGTGGCAGCCCCAGCAGATGCAGATAGCAGGTCAACCTCTAACCCAGACCTTTGCAGTCCTGGCGGCACATCAGAGTCACCTGGAGCGCTTTCAAAAAAAAAATTTTTTTTAATTAAAAAAAATTTTTTTTTAGGAGGTACTGGGGATTGAACCCAGGACCTCATACATGAGAAGCAGGAGCTCAACCACTGAGCTACACCTGCTCCCCAAAGAGAGTTGGTTTTTCTGTTTGTTTGTTTGTCTTCTTTTGTTTTTAGGAGGTACCAGGGATAGAACCTGGGACGTTGTACATGGGAAACAGGTGCTCAACCACTTGAGTTACATCCACTCCCCCTGCGGGTGCTTTTAAAACCTCCTCATGCCCAGGCCACTCCTCCGATTAAAAATACAGCAGGAGCTCTTGGGTGGGACCCCGGCACCGGAAGCCATTAAAGTTCCCTGGGAAATTCTAATGCGCAGCCAGGGTTGAGAACCCCTGCTCCAAACAAGCTAAGATTCTAAAATGAGGGGGAAGAAAGCTGATAATATTTCTGGGGGATGGAGAAGGAATTACACCCGATTTAATTCCACCCCCCCCCCCTTAAACAGTGTGGGGCTCTGGGGCAGCTTGTCCTCAAAGCTTTCGACCCATCCCAAATGGGTCTAGTTAACACTTTACTTCACCAAGTCTCCCAGTGAAGCTTGCTTTCTTGCCTCTCCTTGGAGCTGGGGAATTTGTGTTACACTCTCTTGAGGGGCCTGGGGTCCCCCAGGACAGCCAAGTGGGCCGTGTGTATGTGTGTGTGTGGGGGGGTTGAGGCCCCTCCCACTCCCTGAACCTGTCTGGAGTTTGGTAGTCTCTGTGCACAAACCCCAAAAAACCTCATCAATTCACACGTCCCTTATTTGGACCCAGCTACTCCCACTGCCTGGGACAGAGCTGAGGTTTCTCTTTGCAAAGGACCAGGCGAACTGAGCACTAATGGTGTCACTCAGGACATAGGAGAACGTTCTAGGCGATGCCATTTTGCAGGACCAGCCCCGGTGCTGGCCCTTTCCCAAATGTTGCTCAAATGCTGCTTGTTAGCTTCTCCCCCACCCCAACTCCTCCTTGCTCATCCTTTGGACCAGGACAGAGAACTGGCTCATACTGACCCCTGGAGCTGCCTGTCTGAATCTCAGTTTCCCCATTTGTAAAAGGAAGGCTATAGTTCTCCACTTGCAGGGTTTCCGTGAGGATTAAATGCCACGTTCTAGGTGGAAGCACTGTCGGGGAAGGCAGGGTGGGCAGGTGTTCGGGGACCACACCTGGAGGTGGGGAGGTCCAGACAGGCCCGGAGCTACTGCTCTCAGGGAGGTGCTGAGCCTCTGGGACTGCCTCGCCCCTGCCAGCCCCGCCTGTCGGTGCCCACGTCCCTATGCCGCGTCCAGGCCCAGCAGCTGACCCCTGCACAGGAAGCCCCTGCTCCCAGCAGTCCTGCCTGGCCGGTCAATCTTACGGAAACAGCTGCCGGTCCTGCCTAGGCCCCCTGTACCAGCGCTCCAGCCTGGCCCTGCCTCCCCCTGTCACCCCCCGCCGCCCTGTCCTCCCCCACCCCCAACTCAAGGTCTGGTTCTCATAGAAGGAGGACTCCCTTGGAAACCAGACTCCACCCAGGCCACTCTACTGAATGGCCCATGAGCTGCACCTCTCTCTTCCCATGGCCAGGATGCACCTTCAGGGACCCCAGCTGGCCACTCCCAAGAGCCCCTGAGCTGCACAGTGGCACCCAGATGGCACCATCAGACCCGATAAGCAGCCAGGCCCGGGTCCAGCACCGCCCCCCCAAGACCCACAGCCTTTGCCACCAGCCAGGAGATGGACACTTTGCCCAGAGCCCCTTTCCTTGACTGTGCTCCATCATACACACACACTCACACACACACACAGTAGCATGCACCCTGACAATCCACACCCAGTGTCATGCCTGGATACCAGATCAGTAACCTGATCTCCTAAAATGCCTGTCTGGTGACGGGCTTTTGCACATGCAAACAGGTACCTGCACGGACCCCATAACCACTCCCTCCACACACCTGCCAGCGACGAGCCTGTGAACAGGCCCTCAGACCCTCCCAGAACTTAGCCCCCTTTCAGGGAAACATTTAGACATGTGCACCCTGACCACAGTCGGCACACACACGCACACCTGTGCAACACACTTGTCCATGCACACACACACTCAGAAGCCCCAGCCCTCCTCACAAGGGGCAGACCACAGCCCAGCTTTCTAACCTGCAGTCTCATTTTTGACCTAACCCTGGCCTTCCCCAGAAGGGGATCTCGGTTTCCCAGGGGACAAGGAACCTGCTGCGGCCGCCCAGCTCGCTATGACTGAGCTGGGCTCATACCCAGGTCCCCTGCTCCCCGGGGCATGCAGGCCCCCCGCCGGCTAGGTCCACGGGTATGCAAACTGCCTGCACTGCGGACCCAAGGGGATCCCGCCACGGGCATCTGCTTGACAAGTCCCTCCTCGGCATGCTCCGAGAGGCAGCTCCAAGGATCCCGTGGCTTAGAGTCTCCTGCCTGGGATCCCCTGGAGGACCCCTGGGGGTGCAGGGCTCCTCTTGGGTCCGGGACACCTGTCTGCCAGGCTCACTCTCATAGGTCCAGCCATCTGGCCCAAGCGCTGTGGGAGACCCCGGGGACAGAGACGAGGGGCCTTACCTCCAGGCCGTGAGGGGTGCAGAGTGGCCAGCAGGAGCAGGAGGACTCCCGGCCTCACGGCTGCAGCTGTCAGACCCGCCATCTCGGGGAGAAATGCCCCAGCCGGCTCTCCGCGCCTCGTTTTATCCCCAAAGCGTAATTGCTGCCTCGTCGGCTGCGAGGGAAGGAGGGAGGGAGAGAGGGCGGGCGGGAGGGCGGGAGAAGGGGGAGGCCTGGGGGAGGGGGCCGCGGGAGGGGGGCAATTACGAAAGGCTCTGCTCACAAGCCTCCCAGGCTAGGTCTGCCTGGGCTGTGGGCCTTTCTCCTTAAAACACACACACACGAGCACACACACAGTTTCCCCCCATCTCTCCCTCTTTCCCTCTGTGGCTGTTCTCTCGCCGCTGGCCCTGTTCCCGCCAGAAAGTGAGAGGGGGGCCTCTGCCAGGACAGCCCTCAGGAGAGGAAGCAGGGGGAGGGCCCCAGAGCCCGGCCAAAAAACCCCGGCCCCAGCCAAGGCCTGAGTGGCCAGGCCCCCGCCCCTCCGGCTGGGCCCTGGGCCCAGTGTGGGGACACAGGCCAGCTGTCTCGCGCCTCTGCCCCCACCCCAGCCCTCCAGATTCCCTCAACGTCCCCAGGCCCGGCTAGAGGCCCTGCCCCAAACTGGGGAGGGGGGTGTTGGGCAGGTCTGGACAATGTCCTGGAAGGTAAGGCCATTGTTGGGGCTGCCCCCTGGAGCATCTGGGGGGCGGGGAATGGGGGGCCCTTGAAACACCACAGGGGTTCCATTCCGCCTGGGTCAAGGTCACAGCCCCATCTCCAGCCCTGCATGGACCGCGGTGTCTGGTGAAGGTCAGGCTGGGCTCCCAGGTACCCTGCAGGTGGGGAGCAGGGGGACAGGGGTTCCACACAGGCCGAGAGGCAGCCCAGGCCCCTCTTTCTCACTTGGCCACCACCTATCCCTGCCTTGCGCTCCGCTGGCCCCCAGACTGCGGGAGTCCCCAGGCCTGCCCTGGGAGCCCCCAGACTGCTGGGTCTCTCCCTGACATTCCCCTCATGGCCAGGAGGGGGCGGCCCTGCGCCAAAACCGCTGGGACCAGCATTTTCAGATCTCTGGGTGCCCATGCCTGCCTGCCTTTGTGGGGTGAGGACCCTGGTTTTTGATGTTTTGTTTGGTGTGTGTGGTGGTGGGGAGAGTCCTGCCCCACCTCTGGTAGGGAAGAAATCCGGGGCCAGAGGAGAGAAGAAAGCTGGTACTAGCCTTCGGCCACAGTTGGACTTTTCCTGCACCCAGATGGAGAATGGGGGGGGGGGGCGTGGCTGGGTGCTATGAGCACAGGGCAGGGCCCTTGGCCCCCTCCTCTGGCCAGGAGTATTGTGGGAATCTGGGGCACCTGGGAGTAAATTCTGCCCTAGCGCTGTCTAGCTGGGTACCCTCTCCGTAAAGCTTCAGTTTCCTGGTCTACCTGTCAAAGGGTGACAATGGTCCTTGCCTACGAGGGTTACCCCAAAGATAAATAAAACGTGGTCATATATTCCTGCACTGTGGCTGCCCGGTTAAAAATGCTCTATAGTCTTCTGGTACGAATGTTAGTACTACTATCACCCCTTCTAGTTCTGCAAGGATCATCCCTGCTTTTAGTGCAACTGTTACTGGCTCTGCACTGGGCTATCCTGGGACTCTGGGCAATCCGTTCTTGGCCACAGGCAAGGATGGCTGCAGAATTTTAGAAGGGGGGCATGGCAGGCTAGGAAAACTGTCTTCTGGCAGTGTACTGTCTTCAGTATACTGCAAGTGTATGGCTTTTACTTGCAGCGTGTGTTTATCTGGGGGTGACTTGGAGGTAGCTGATGGGAATTATGAGGAGCTAAAGCCCCGTAAGGCAGCCCTGGCCGATGGGGGGTGGGGAGTGCTGCTCAGGGGCAGGGCTGAGGTTCTGTGCCTGGGATGTGCCTGCTGCGGGGGCAGGGGACATCAGGGGTGCACCTGCGTGCCTACCCCTCCCCAGGAAGGGGAAAGAAAGGGGGTGCTGGGAAGCAGCTGGGCCCCTCTCCTCTTGGAGCAGTGACGTGGTCAGGAACCAGCTTTCAGACTTGAAAACCGCAGTCTGCTTGGAGTCTTTATTAATTCCAGGACAGAGGGAGAGGCGGGAGCCAGAGAGAGAGAGAGGGCTTGCTGTGGGGAAGGGGTCCGGGAGAGCGGGTGGCTCTTGCAGGGACAGACTTGAGGCTGCTGGGCCAGGCCGCATTGCCCCCAGGGCACTGTGGCCTGCCCCCAGCCGGAGTCCCCCTTCTCCTTGGCTTCCCCGTGGTTCATTGTAGCAGCTCCAGCCACAAGATTTCGTGTACAGCTTGAAGGGGATCCCATGCAGAATCAAACTGATTATGAAGTGTGATTTAGCCCACTACATTCAATGCATAATGTCAGGACTGGAGGCTACAGTTCATTCATTCATTCATTCATTCATGCATACATCAAGAAGTCTGCCCGTCCTCCACTGCTGTCCCTCCAGTGTAAGGTCATACGGGCAGAGTCCCCATGGAGAGTGGCCTCTGCACCCGAATGCTTGATGAACCTTGGGTTTTTGATAAGCCTCCACCCACCCCCTTGGCACCAGACAGACATATAGTCTGTCTGTCCCCCAGCTCCTCCTGGTGCACCCGTTAAGGAAGGACAGAGCTGTCAGCCTCCACCCAGCGCTGAGCATGTCACTACTTTGCTCAGACACCCTCAATTGCCCTCAGGAAAAAGTCTGGACTCCTGAGTGTGGCCCTCGAGGCCCTGCACTACCCACTTGACCTGCTCTGGCCCTCTCCTTCCTCCTGCCCAGCTTCCCCCCTGGTCGGTGGAATTGCTTCCAACCCCCAGACTTGTCCTGGAGGGCTGGGCCCTGGGCCTCTGTTGGTGACGTTCCCTGGTCTCGGTGTGCCTCTGCCTCTGTCTCCCCAGGCCTGTGCCCCAGGACCCCTTGGGTAGGCTTGGGGACCTCATCTTATCCCCTACTGGCCTGGCCAACCTTGAAGGCAGTTTCAGCATCTGACTGTTTCTGTCTCCCTGGAGTCCAAGGCATGGGATAAGAAGCACAGATGTGCCCTGGAGGAGGTGGGCACAGAGCTGCAGGCATGCACAGACCCCTGGAATGCCTGGCGTACAGTCACCCGTCACTCATGCTGTCTGCGTGGGACCCTGGACAAGTGAGGAGGCAGGATTGGGCAGGGCTGCCGGGCCAGCCTGGGGAGAGCTTGGGGTCAGCCAGATGCAGGACAGCCCAGTGTTCCCTCCTTCCTCCTGCCATCGGTCATTTACAGCTCGGTGGGAGTGAGGGTCCCTCCTGCTAGTCCCGTAGGGAATAGGGCCAAAATTACTCTAATAGGGGGAGGATGAATTTCTCATACGGACCTACCTGAGGTTTGGGGAGGAAATGATGCTGTTTGGGTAGGGTGGCTCTGAGTTTAGGTTTTCCAGAGACGAAGCTGCAGCAAGGCAGAGTGGAGGACCCCTGCATGCTTTTCCCCAACCCAAAGAACCTTGTCCATGAGATCCCGCTGCAGACATCAAGGCCAGAACTTCCCTTTCCCTGATTTTAAATTTTCTAGCACCCATATCAAGTTAAAAAAAAAAGCAAAATTAATTTTATTAGTGTTATTTTAACCCAATCCATCCAAAATATTATCATTTCAACAAGTAATCAGTACAAAATTGTTAATGGGATAGTTTGCATCCAGTATGTATTTTATACTGAAAATCCATCTCCATTTGGAGTAGCCCATTGCAAGGGTTCAAATGGCCACATGTGGCCAGTGGCCACCATTTCGGGCAGTGGGAGTCCAGATCACTGGTTGGGTGAGCCTGCCTTATTTACAGAGAGCCTGCAGGGGGGCTCTGAAAACACCCGAGCGTGTGCCCTGAGACTCAAAGGGTTAAAAGGCATGAGGAGAAGGGAGAGGGACAGGGAAGGAGGGACGACCGTGAGGGCTGGCAGGGAGAGGCCTGGGGCACACCCATGAGAGGCTGCCCCTGCAAGGAGGATGTCCTTGTGCCAGGGTCCCAGCCGGGCCGGGGGTGGGAGTGGGGCTGCTGCCTGCCGTGGGTACCAGGCCCAGAGCCGACAGCCTTGCTGGAAAACTAGAAAGGCCTTCTGCAGGCCAGGAAAGGAAGGGGTCTACTCAGGGACAGGAGTGAGACTTCACTGGGGGAAAGGGTCTGCAGCTGACGATTGATTGGACGCCACGGTCTTGCTCCATCACGCAGGGCTGGCCCCAAGGGAAGAAGAGCCGGTGCTGGGGAGGCGGTGCTGAGAGTTGGGCAGGGGGGCCTGGAATTCCAGCACCAGGCACTTCTGCAACCTCCAGGCTGGGGGCGCGCAGAGGTGCCCAGTGGTCACTGTGGCTGTGATGAGGACCCATATGACCTTGGCTGGGTTACCTAGTAACGCCTAATAATGGTGACATCAGCAGTAATTCACAGAAAACCCAGTTTTGGAGGCAGGGATCTGCATGAGATGAAAAACCCACATCTCTAAGAGCCTGGTATACAGCAAGTGCTCAAAGGTGGGATGGGGCCCATGACCCCGTTGCAGGCAATGGAAGTGGACGATGGAGGCCGAGGGGGGCCTGCCCCCCACCAGCTGTCCCTGGACGCCCTAGCGCCTGAGCCGCCCGACTCCCATCCAGCGAGCTCTGGGCAACGTCGCGCTTTTCCCCCAGGCCCGGGTGTTTGCATGTCTGAGTCATTTGTCAGTCTGGGTCCTTGGCCGGTGTGAGCCGGGGGGTGGGTGTCCTGGACGGGCTGTTCTGCCCCGGGCTGTTCCCACATGGCCTCACAGGCTGTCTGCTCCGGCCGGGAACAGGGCGAGCTGGGCCCGCTCCGCGCTCCCCCTCCCCCGGGGACCCCGCTCGGCCTCTCGTTTGTTTGACACTTGACAGTTTACAAAGCACATCTCCATTTGCGATCGGGGATATTATTATCCCCGTTTATAAACAGAGGGGTTAGGAGCCCTGTCTGCAGACTCAGGCCCGCTGGAGAGAAAGACTCTCAGGAGCAACTATAGAGCTCTTTCATTCGAACTCCCAGCCGCTGGCCTAGGGCGGCGAACTCCAGCTCAGATACCCATCTCACCAGAGCTGAGAGCCTTAGGTGGGGCCTGGAGAACAGGAGAGGCCCTGGCCACACTGAGCCCCAACTCTTGTTCAAGCGGGGGAGCTCCTGTGCACCCCAGACTGTGCTGGAATCTAGCTGAGGCTGGGGAGCCCTGGGCTGGGGCTTCCTCCTGGAGACGCTTCCAGGCAGGGAGTGGTCTTGAGAGCCGGCTGCTCCCGGGACCCACTGAGCACTCTCCCAATCCCAGGCCGAGGAACTCAAAGAGAGGACGACTGCAGGCTGTCCTGGCGTGCAGCCAGGGAGCTGCTTGGAAAGGGGTGAGAGGGGAATGATGCAGGCTCAGCGCACAGGGGGCCAGAGGGGAAGGATGCAGGCTCAGCGCACAGGTATTTAGACTTGATAAAGCATCCAGCTGCTCCGGCGGGGAAACTGAGTCTCACAGACAGCAACAACTTGTCCAAGGTTGCCCAAAGGCGTTGTGCCTGGAAGCGGAGGCCGCTGGGGGTTTCACCCTGCCAGCAGCACTGTCCCGAAATGGGGTGATGGGCCCAGCTGTGGGGTCCCCCAGCATCTGGAGAGCAGGCGCTGCTTTTCCTGGGCTGGAGCCCAGCTGCCTGTCCCTGGGGTTACCGCAGCGGCTCTGAGGAGTGGTGGGCAGAGCTGCCAGCCCTCCCGCCCCTCCACGTGCTCTCTCTGTCTGCCCTGGATACTTGGCTCATGGCAAGCGCTCTGCTGCCTGCACGCACTTATCTCCTAGCCTCCCCCAGCCCACCGTGCCCAGGAGCTGGGCCAATGGCCTGAGCCCAGGTTCCTCCTGGGTTTTGCCGATCTCCAGCCCCACACCACGTTTGGCCACTCCCTGCCCTGGGCAGACCCCTCCACCCAAGCCCGGAACCCTCTGCTGGCCTGATCCCTGTGGCGCCAGGTGGGTCTTACAGGGTGGGCAGGGCAGCTGATGGGATGCAGGGGGGCAGGCAGAGGAGGCTGGGCCAGGGGCTCCTGCTGGGCCTCGAGTTATCCACTCCCTGGTTCAAGCTTTCCTCCGCATTCCTGAGCTGCCAGCTCTGGCTGGGCCTAGGGAGGGGAGCCAGCCAGAGACACCAGCACCTGCAGTCTGGGGGAAAAGGCAGGCAATCAGGAAGTCTTCCTGGAGGAGGTCGATGCCAGAGCTGAATCCTGTTCCCTTCTTTCAAAGGAGATTGATTCTGTGTGGTGTATGCTAAAGCAGGAAGGCTGAAGCAGCCCTGATTGAGGACCAGCCTTTGCCCTGGTGGGAAGGGATGGGGGCTTCCGAAAGCACAGATCCCAGCTGCCCCTGCCCTGCTGAGAGTCGCCAAGAAGCGGCTCTCATCAGGAGGCAGGCCCAATCCAGTTCACCGCTCCCATAACGCACCTTTCACGCCCGACCAGCACTTCCCAAATTGCAGGTTGTGACCCATTGGTGGGTCGCGAAATAAATGCAGTGGGTCAGAAACAGCATTTGAAAATGAAGTTGAAAAGAATAGGAGAGCCACCAGTGTGATGAAGTGATCAAACTGAGCTTTGTTTCTTGAAGCCTTCATTTGGGTCACATGTGTTTGTGTGCATGTGTGCTGGGTTGTGGTGGATTTCTTTTCCACAGTCAAAGATTGCTGCAAGGGCTGTTTGCACAGCCTCCTCACCCCCTGCCCTTGAGAGCAGGTATCCTCTCACCTGAAGGAAGGTCAGCCTTGCCTGGGGTTGGCCCCTGTCCCTGCCAATGGCTTGTTGCCACCTTGGTCACACATCCAGCTCCCACCAAGCTGGGGTCACCATTGTCCTCAGAGGGTGGGTTGTGCCTTCCCCTGGTCCCAGGGCCCTCCAGACCCCAAGCGGGACCCTGTGAGAACATCTTGGGGATGATTTGCGATTTCCAGGGGGTGTTCCTGAGAACCCTGGGGAGAGGGGCGGGGCTCTGGGTGGGCGGCCCTCCAGGCCCCACCAAGCTGGAACCAGGGGAAACCAGCTTTTGCCGGATCCTACGGCTTTAAAAATCTTGACCCGGGGATAGGCTCCTCAGGACACCTGTATTCCATTCCCTGACCTGCCCCAATCAATGGCTGTGTGTCCCTGGGCAGCTCACTCCCCTCTCTGCGCCCAGGTCTCCCTCAAACAATGGGGGTGGAGGCTGGGGCAGTGCCTCTCGACCCCAGCTGTGCCTTAGAATCCCAGTGCCCAGGCTGCCCCCAGGACCAGTGCCTCAGAACCTCTGCCGTGGCGCCAAGGGCTCAGCCTTTTTAAAGTTCTTTGGGTGAGTCCAGTGTCCAGCAGAGTTTGAGACGCACTGGGCTAGGTGGCTCATCTCTGCAAGTGACATTTCCATGGGGGTCAGGGTGCATCAGGCCGTCGAGTCTCAAAGTCTAGGAGGCATCACTGTCACTGATTCTGAAAGGATGGTCCCTGGGCCAGCGGCAGCACCACCGAGAACTTGTTGGAAATGCACGTTCCCAGGCTCCACCCCAGACCTGCTGGCTCAGAAACCCTGGGAGTGGGCCCAGCCAGCTGTGCTTTAACAAGCCTGCTAGGCGACGCTGGCACCCATGTAAGAGGGAGGCCGGAATCAACAGAGACCCCTGCAGGAGGGCCGCCTCCACCCTGCACCCAGAGCCTCTGAGCTGCAAAGAAGGCGGGGCCTCCAGAGGTGTCTTTGGGGCTTGCAGGGAGCTGGGAGGGAGCCTCCTCCTTCCTTCCAGTCCTCAGGGAGTAGTGAGGGAACTTGCTAGATGTGGTCCCTCCGGGAGCTCTGGGTCCCTTCCTGAGCCCCACAGGCTCAAGGCAACCCTCCCTTCATCCTCTCCCCAAAGCAGACTCCCTTATGGGTCACCCCAACCAAACGAAAGAAAATCTAGAACTGTACAACACAGAGTGAGGCCTGATGCAAACTACAGACTAGCTAATACTGTAAGTCTGATAATATTGGTTCATCAGCTGTAACAAAGGTACCACACTAATGCAAAGTGTTAATAATAAAGAACGTCGGGGGAGGGAGGGGTAATGGAAATTCTGTACTTTCTGCCTGATTTTTCTGTAAACCAACTGTTCTTAAAAAAAACTTTAAAGTTTCAAAAAGTTAAAAAAAAAAAAAAAAAAGGCATAAAAGCAGACCCTCTAG
>JAQZBX010003684.1:46262-64178 GCA_029593785.1 Cabassous unicinctus
TGAGGTACCAGGGACCAGGGATTGAACACAGGACTCATGTGTGGGAAGCTGGTGCTCAACCACTGAGCCACTTCAGCTCCACTGAGTTGGTTTTTTCATTTGTTTTGTTTGTTGTTTTTTGTTTGTTTCTTTCTAGGAGGAACTGGGAATTGAACCGGGATCTCCCATGTGGAAAGCAGGCACTCAACTGCTTGAGCCACATCTGCTCCCTGGTACATCCACTTTAAAAACCCATCTGACAGTTCCTTAAAAAATTAAACATATTCTTACCTTGGAACCTAGCATTCGTACTCCTAGATATATATCCAGGGGAAATGATATATGTCCACAAAAAACTTGTATCATTTTACAAGCTTGATTTGTAATAGCAAAAAAAAAAAAACAACTGGAAACAACCCAAATGTACATTGACATTAAAAGAGGTAACTATATCGTGGTCTGTCTGTAAGGTGAAAAAGAGAAACATGGATGTATCGCACAGAGAACAGGAGTGAAAGAAACCAGGCTCAAAAGAGCACATAGCATGGCATTCCATTTATGTGAACTTCCATTTATATGAAGGTCAAGAACAGGCAAAGCTAACCCCTGGTGAGAAAGAGCAGACAAGCAGCTATCTCCAGGGGGTACTAACTGTGAAAGGGCACAGAGGAGCTTGCTGGGTGCTGGAAATGTTCTCGCTTGATCCGGGTGGTGGTTACGTGGGTATACAGACGTGTAGAAATCCTTGCACTGGATCCCTAGTATTTGTGCACTTTACAATGCATATGTTATTCTAACTTTAAAATGCTCTTGTAAACTCTCTATTTCCTGTGCATTTTTTCTGTAAACCTAAAACTGCTCTAAATATAAAGTTTATTATTTGAAAAAAATGCTATTGTGGAGTTGAGTTAGCAGCTGGGTGAGTAGATGTCATCCTGCAAGTCAAGATGACAATACACACACACATAATGCCACGTGCCTACAGACACAGGGACATAGAGACACACACCCTCGCGCTCACTGATACCTCCCCCACGGGCCTTGGTTTCCCCCTCTGTAAGGGGCAGGCGTTGGCAGGAAGGCCATCCGGGCTGCCCTGATGAGCACGAGGCGGGAAGAGGATGCCTCTCTCCCAGAGCTGAAAGCCAGACCGCACAGAGCTGCTTCCTCCTTTGTGGCCAGGAAGGGGAGCTCAGGCACCCCTGAAGCACCCCTGAAGCAGTCTGCTTTGGATAAACTGCTTGATGCCAACCTGGGGAACTGAGAGCCTCAGACCCTGCAGGAGTAGACTCCTGAGAAGCAGAGAGAGACTCAGGCAAGGACATGCAGAGATGGGACAGAGAAAGAGACAGAGATGCAGGAAGAGGGGGGTGGGGGGGGCACAGTGGAGACAGCGTCCGTCCATTCATTTGTTTCCCACACCAGGTATGTGGTCTGGGCCAGGGCCATGATGGGTGATGGGGACACAGAGGGGCCGAGACCTAGCACCAGCCCCCAAGGGGCTCCTGACGGGGAAATAGAGCCTCCAGATATCCAGGGAGCGGAGGGCTTCAGGGCGGGCCCACCTCCTCCTCTTCCCAAAGGCGTTTACATCTTGCCCACACCCAAACCCCAAGCCCTATCCCTCTTCAAAACTCCAGAGACCCAGGAAGCCCAGAGAGCAGAGGAAGTAATGCCCAGCCTGGAGAAGGCCACGGATGCTGGGTAGAGCTCCAAGAACCAACAGCCCTTGGCCCAGGCCCAAGCTCCAGCTCTTCTTCCTCCCAGGCCCTGCTCAGTCTGAGGCCAGAGGGTGGGGACAGACACTGGACTTGGGGAACGGTCCAGCTTCAAGTCCCGACTCTACCATTTACTAGCTGGGGACCTGGGGCAAGTCAATAAACCTTTCTGGAAGGACAGCACCTCCCCATTTGTGTAGGAATTAAACCAGTTGATAGAGGGGAAGTACCCAGTGTGGGGCTTGACTTGTGGCAGGAGCTCAGGACAAGCTGAAACCCAAAGCCACGCATCACCTCCTTGGGGAAGCCTTCCCAGATTGATCGAGCCTGACTCTGCATCTGCCTGACACCCCCACTCCCACCCTCACTGGCACTACCGGGTTGTTTTTTCCTATACCAGTGAGCTCTTGCACACATGGATCAGAGGAACCAGGGGTCCCACCAGTCTGGGCTGATGGGAAAGGGTGGGCAGCTCAGTTTGAACCAAAGAATTATATTTTTTTAAATGGACAGGAAAGATCGTCCAGCCACCTGGGTGCTCAGACCATCTGGTATGACTGGAGAAGGCCCCTCGGGGAGGTCAGTGCAGGCTGCGGGGGGAAGCCCCCTGCACAGCCCATTTGCAATATTCTTTCAGGATATCTCAGTGTGGTTTTCACTTTCATTTCCCTGATAAGTGATGGATGGGGCGCACTTTCTCTTATGCTTATTGGCCATTTAACTATCCTTGTTTGGGAAGTGCCTGTTCAAGTCTTTTGCTCATTTTTGAAAATTGCATTGACTTTTTCTTATTGATTTTTAGGAGTTCCTTATACATGCTGATACAATTCTGTGGATAGAAATATGTATTACATATATCTTCTCCCATTCCATGGCTTGCCTTTCTCTTAATGCTGTCTTTTGATGAACCCCAAAAGTCTTGGATATATTCTCCTATGTTTTCTTCTAGAAGCTTTATCATTTTGCCTTTCACATTTAGGTCTATGGTCTATGTTGCCACAGAGCATTTGGGAAAACTTCTTCCCTTCTGGGTCTCCAGCTGCACACCCTCTTTGGCTGGCCCCAGTCCCCTCCTCCAGGACCTGGAATTAATAAAAGCTCTGAGCTGCCTGTGGTTTTCAGGCTGAGGGCTGGTTCCAATCTCCGTCAAGACACAGGCAGTGAGTGTCGCCATGCCCTCTCTGTGCAAGCTTCTTTTCCCTCCTCGTGTGAGACAAGCTAACCCTCTCATACAACTCTGAAGGTCCCCAGACTGGGACGATGCAGCTCCGAGGAGCCTCCTGGCCTGGTCTCTCCTCACTGCTCCCTAAACCCACCCCCCACCCACTGGGCCTTCTCCTGTTATTTCTCTACTTGGTCATAGACTTGTGGACCAGTAGCACTCGCCTCCTCCCAGGGAGGCACTGAGGTTCCATCGTGTACTGTGTTTGACTGGCAATGGCGGCCTGAAGTGATGGTTAAAAAGGATTCTGGGAATATCCAGACTCGGCAGGTGAGAGTCACACAGTCGATGGGTGGCGTCTGCTTGGCAGCAGGAGGTGGGCCCTGGATGTTGCATTTCCAATGACCCTGGTCTACTCCAACGCTCATCAGGATTAATCCCAAAACAGGGATTTAAGTGACTTCTTCAAGGTCACCCGGCTATTAATTTAGAGAGATGGATTGGCAGCTCAGGTATTAGCCATTCAACAGAGCAGCACTTATTCATAGATTCACAAATATTGATTGAGCACCTACTGTATTTGAGGCTCTGGGATGGGCATCAAGGCTGTACTGGAGAATAAGACATAGTCTAGCATATCCCTAGTTCTGCATTATTTCCTTGATTCCAGTAGATAGAATTAGTGGCTCAGGGGTGTCGTTTGATGGCCGTTTGCCATCCGATGAGCTTGCTACTGCTCACTCCCCACTACCCTCCGCCCCACCCCAAGTCCCTCGAATGGACTATATATTTCAATTAAAAAAAAATAGAACTTGTTGGATAACTGGTATTCTAGAGCTGAAATGCTTGTCTTTCAAGAAGGTAACTTTCAGGAGAAGGGTTCGCAAACAAGGCCTGTAGACTGAAGGGTGTAAAAATCCTAATCGCTAAAGAGACAGCCCAGGGGGACTCTGGTGTTTCTAAATGGTTCTCTGGATGTCCCAGGCTCTGGTCTGTAACAACCCCCTGGCCCTGCCCTGCTGCACCTCCCTTCTCCCTTCTGAGCTTCCTCACTGTTCTCCACCCTTCCCTGTCACCCATCCCCAAACACACACACACACACCGATACACAGACAGGTACAACACACACATATACAGACACAGGCAGAGCTAAGTGACCATGGGCAGTTTACTCTCTCTGAGCCTCAGTTTCCCCACCTGGTAAGCTCGTTGTTACACGTGACTGGTGTAGCATCACTGCTGAACAAATGCTGGCTGCAGCCACCTTGGATCCCGCTCACATCACTGGCTCAGGGCTAGTCCAAGAACCTTCGGGCAGAGAGGGGTTTGCTGGCCATACCCTTCGGGGTCCGTAAAAAATTCATCTCTGTTTCCCCCATCTCTGGACACATGGTAGAGACTCAACCAAGGCCTGTTATGGAAGGGACAGTGAGTGGCCCAGGGTTTAGCTTTCAGCCTTCTGGCTCTTCCCCTCCAGGAATGCCCTAATTTGTTTCAGAGGAGTGACAGGGCAAGGTCTGTCTGTTCTCTGGACCAGGTGAGCTGGGAGAAGGCCGCTGCAGCCTCCACTAGAGCCGAGGCCGTGAGCCCCCAGTGCTGCCCAGAGCTGGCCACCGGAGCACGGCTGGGCCCCTGCTGCCCTCCCTTGCTCCGTGTTCTGTGCTTTAATCATGTCCACCGCCCCGGCTGGGCCCCGGCCAAGCCCTCACTTGCTGGCGAGGGCCAAGCCGGGGCCGTGCCAGGCTCAGCCAGGGCCCTTGGCCAAGAACAGCAGAGCTGTTCTCAGGAAAGCTGAGGGATTAGGTCGGGAGGCCGGCGGGGACTCAGGTATCCGCCTCCTGCTCCAGCCTGGAGATGCGGGGCAGGGCGACCTCACAGCTGCGGAGGGCTGTGAAGTGAGGGGACTGACGTGAGCCGCCCTTCCAGGGACGTGGGGAGCTGGCACGCCTGGGCCAGTGGCTCCAGGGTCTGCCTTCGGGGCGAAGTTGAGGGTTCAGGCCTCCTGACCGCTACCCGGAAGGAGGCCCGGGTCTCGCAGACTGGAGCTCAGGCTGAGTCCTGACCTTACCCCGGCCTGGGTGCCATCTCACCTGGGCCTAGGCCCTGTCCCCAATGCCAGGTCGAGCCTAGCCCCTGCCTGGGAGCCTGGGCGTCAGGGAGCTCAGATAGAGGGATGGGTCAGAGTCCCTCTGCTGGGGCCCACCTTTGGCTGGGATGGTGTGGGGTCAGCAGGCCTGACCATAGCTGCCCAGTCATGGGGTGAGAGGCCCAGCCTAGCCAAGGCTGACCCTGCAGAGCTGGCCAGAGGGCTGGGCAGCCGCTGTCTGTGGCTTCCATAGGAGGGGTGTAGGGCACCCAGCTTTGCTCTGGATTGAGCCCCTGAGGGCCGGGGCTCCCTCTCCTCCCTGCCCAGCCCCGGCCCCTGGGCTCCTGCTCCTTTCTCCCTGCCTGGAATGCTTTCCCCCATCCCCACCCTTCAGGACATGCTGCCTTTGGGAGCCTTCTCTGACCCCAGTGGGGTCTAGGGCTCCCTGCCACTCCCAAGCCCCTTGCTCCTCCCTGTGGTGTGACACTGATCCCACTGACTGTCACCATCTGCCCCTCAGACTGGGGCCCCCGGGGCAGGGCTGGCTCCCTCCTCCCTCTGCTCCCCCCAGCCTCGCTTTCGGCTCCCTGCCGGTCTCGCTGCCTGCTGGGCTGTCCCCGCCTTCTGGCAGGACCGTCCAGAGCAGGTGGCTGCCTGACCTGGCCTGGTCTCTTGTCTGGGCTGCCTGAGCCCCTCCCTGTGGGCCCAGGAGGGTGGGGGTGTCTGCAGGGACGCTGACTCAGATGTTATTTTGGGCTCCCCTTGGGCCCGCCGGGCTCTGGGGCCTCAGGCCTGTTTAGACGGCTGGGCCGGATGTGACCCATTCCAGGTGCTTGGGCCTCCACAGGGCTGGGTGAGAGAGGCAGGCCAAGGCAAACGCCGGCCGGGCAGGGGCAGGTGCAGCGGGTGGGCCTGGGGGGCTGAGGGATCCGCAAGGGGCAGCCCGGCCTCCCTCCTGGACCCTGGCTGACTGGAGGCTCTGCCCACTTCAGGCTTGGTGCTCCATTCTGGGGGTCCCAGTCGAGGTCCTAGACCTCTAACAGATCTAGAATATCAGAATCCCCAGAATTAGAAGGCCAGGGAGAGGGGGCTGGGCCCCAGAGGCCATTGCCTCGACACACACAGCAGGGCCCTGAGGCCCTGAGGTTCAGTTCACATGGACAGGATCTCAAACCCCCGGATGATGCCTCCTCTTCCATGTCGGCAGCTGCTCATCCAGGGGCCCTGGGCTGCTTTCCTCCCTGGCCTCAGCTCCCTCCTCTGTGCAGGACCCCCGTGGGTGCCTCACTCTCAGACTGAAGGTCTGTGGGCCTGTGGGGTAGGGAACCCTGGCTACTCTCCAGGGGTCCTCCCAGGCAGGCCGGTGGTATTTGGGGCTTCAACTCCTACCCTTGAAACCTCTCCCTCAGGACGTCTGTCCTCGGCCCCTGTCCCCAGGACTTGGCCCGGAAATGTTTAAGGAAACACGAAAATCCTTAGGCTCTGCTGGCCATGTTCAAATTGAAAACAGAGGGGGACTGGAGCACTGCCCTTAACCCCTGCAGAGTGGGCAGCCGGCCTGGGGCTAAGGGTCCAGGCTCATCTGCCCGTCTTTACCCTGAGACCTCTGTCCCCGACTGGGGTCCTCCCTGCCCACCCTGCACAGACTGTTGCCCCCTTTGCCAGTTTCCCTCGCTGGTGCATACAGGACCGACTGGCAGGTGTGATGGAGGGTGGACACCCTCGTCGGCTGACCTCACACTCTGACCCAGTGACCCCCACGCCCGCCGCCTCGTGGGATGGTGGGGGGCGGCTGAGGGAAGGACTGGTGGCTGCAGACTGCTGCGCTCCTGGCACCCTCTCCCTCAGCCCCCTGTGGGTCCCCAGGGAAGTACACTGTCCCAGTCACTTTGGGGGCTCAGCCCGTGTCCCCACTGGAAAAGAGAGAGACACAGACAGCCCGCCCCTCCCCTGCATCTTGTTATGGTCACTCCAGCTCAAGAGGCTCTGACTTCAGAGTGGGGCAGGGACCCACGGCTGGAGGCATCTGGAAGAAGGTGGTCCGAGGGGGCTTCCCAGGGGAGCGGCTGGGTAGCTGGTGTCTGCACCGAGGAGCAGGGAGGAGGAAGGAAGCTTTGGCAGGCTGGCAGAAGGAAGAAAGGCAAGTGTCTCCCTGTTGTTGAGCGGAGGGCGCACGGGGACCCCGATGTGCCCTGTTCTATCCTGTGGGTGCAAATCCCCCTGGCCAAGACCCAGAGTTTCTAACCTCAGGCCCCTCTGAATTGGAAAGGCCCTTAGGAGGGGCATGTGGCTTGCCCGAAGTCCCACGGTCACTGACTCTTGTCTCATCCTCCCAGAATCAAGAGACAGTGCTCAGGCCTCTTCTTGGCCAGCGGGGCCTGGGGCTGGAGGGGGGCAGTGGACCTCCCACTACCTGCAGCCCTCCCCTCCTCCTCTCTCTGCCTGTGATATTCCCAGCTGGTGGCCCAGGTAGGTGGTGGGGGGGCGGGTGACTTCCCAGGGGCCAGGCCCTGCTGGGCTGAGGACACGGGCAGCACAGGCGGCCGGGATTCCGGCAGCCGCCCAAGAATGTGGACGGCAGGGTGAACGGCCGCTCTTGCCGCCGTTCCCAGCGCACGCACCAAGGAAAACACGGGATGTTTCTTGGATGACACAGTCTTCATCCCAAGTCAGGCATTCCTGAGGGAGGGCTGTGCAGAGGGGTGGTCGCGGGGGCACTGCCACGGCACGTACAGTCCTGCTTGAGCGCCGTGCACACAGCTGTGGGACTCGCCGGAGGGCTGTGCCCCGGGCAGGCAGCCGTGTCCCTGTCCCGAGCAGGCGGTGAGCCAGAACCCGGCCTCGAGGCACGCGGCTGATGGTTCCCTAGTTCTGTTTCCTGCCCTGGGCACTCAGCTGGGATATTGCCCTGCCCTTGGCTAACAACTGGTATGACCCTGCCCCCGTGAGTCCCCAGCCACCGGCAGGCAGACGGTGCATCGCCTGCCTTTGCAGGCAGCTGGCATTTCCCAGCTTGGCATCCACCAGCCAGCATGGCCTGCTTGGGAATTGGCTGGCATGTCCCCCATCTTCCTTTACCGAGAGTGGCATGTCTTTGACCAACAGGGGGCACAGGGCCATTCGTTGTGTGGCTTGGGTAGGTATGCCCCCCACCCCCCCACTAGCCACAATTTTCTCCTCTTTAAGTGAGCCTTTCCAGGGTAAAGGGCAAACACTTTTTGTCCCCGGGCCCAGGGCTGGGTTGGGGGGTGGTGGTGGTAGTAGGAACGGCAGAGAATGGGGATGTGGCAGGGGGTGGGGGCTGAGATGGAGGCCTGATCCTTTTGCCCCTCAGCACAGGAGGATGTAGTCACTAATCTTGAACTTGCAGAGTTTGAGTCCTCAACAGCCCACAGTGGAGGTCAGGGACGCTGAGGGGGCTATCAGGAGAGAAGCCGGCTGGCAGGGTGTTGAGGACTGTGACTGAGGCTGGAGTGAAGGTGGGGACCCGTGGGAGCTCAGGGTAGCCTCTACCTGACCTTAGAGAGGCAGGAGTGGTAGAGTAGGAGTTTGAAGGTAGAGTAGGAGTTTGCCATTAGACCAGAGCAGGGAAGGACATTAGAGCCAACGGCATCATTTGCAAAGGTCCAGAGGTAGCAAAAAGTGTGGAGCACATTAAGGGAAGTGCAGGGAGCTCAGGAAGGCCAAGCTCGAGGAGAGGATGAGCTGTGAAGCGGGAAGGAATGGCAGGGGTTGATCGCGAGGCATTGATTGCCAGGCTCAGTGGCCTGAAAGTTAATCCTGAGGGCAGTGGGGAGCCAGTGACAGGAGTGACACAATCAGATCTGGGAGGTGGAAGTGGTCATCCAGGTGATGCTTGAGGTGTCCTGGCCTGGGGACAAGTGATGAAAAAGCCACTGAAAGAGTCGGGGAACATTCTGGAGTAGTTTTGCCTTGAGAGAGGCTACGGAGCTGAGCAGAGTTCAAATGATAAAGAGGTATCAGTGTGAGGGACGGTCCGAGCCATGGTGCTGCAAGGGGGTTGTGCACGGGGACGAATGAGGGACCCAGGCTGGCCTGTGGGAAGAGCGAGGCCAGACTGAGGGACCTCAACGCCTCCTTTCTTCCAAGATGGCGACCTCCTCCTTGCTCTTAGCCCCAATCAGGCGTCTCCAGTTCCCCAGTCTCAGGTGTCTCCGGCTGGTACAGGGGAGCTGAGGTGCCCGCCCCCCCACCCCCACTGTTTACATCATTCACATACTTCTAGGTTCTTATCTCCGAGGGTCCATTGCGCGTGCCCACCTTGCCAAGTGTCCCATCACCCCGTGCCTCATAAATCAGGCCCGCCTCTCCTCAACACCTCCCTGCCCCTGCCACACCCTCCTGCTGCTGCCCGCATAACCCCGGGTGCCCCCTGGCTGGGGAGGCAGTGAGGGGCTGGCCCAGGAGCTCCCGGCTCTGCAGAGGCCATGTCCTGGGGTGTCATGCTCCTGGCCTCAGGAAGCGTCCCCAAAGTCTCCAAAGACTGATCCGGTGGCCCCCTCCCTTCCTGGAGGGAGGGGTGATGAAGGCGCTGCTCCCTGCTGGGGCCTGGCCCGGGGCGGCCTGAGGAGTGGGCGCCTCCCAGTACCACTTCTCGGGAGGCACGGACCCCATCCTGCGGTGGGGAAGCTGGAAGCCTGTGTCTTCAGAGCTAACACTCCACCATGGATGAGAGCCGCTGTGGCTGCTCTTCGGAACCTCACGTCCCTTGGCTATAAAATGGGGGCACCCATTCATCATTCAACACAGGTTCCCTGCCCACCAGGCCCCAGGCATGGTGACGAGTCACCGCCAGCCTCGGCCCCAAGCCAATCTGGAGGGGACAATAGACAACTACAGAAGAGTGCCCCCAAGTGCCTCCTGGTCCAGGGCAGATGGTGAGGGGCATGGTAGGGAGACCGAGGCAGAGCGCTCAATGACGGGAACAGGGTCTGTTAGAGGGAAGTAGCCGTGACCAGGGAGACAGATGGAGAGAGGGCTCCAGGTGGAGGCAGAGAGGTGGCCTGCACATGCTTTGGGAACAGCTACTCTGATGGAGTGATGTGTTGGAGACAGAGGTGGGGTGTTGAGACATAAGGCTGGAGAGGTCAGCAGGTGGTCTGGCCATGGGAGTCAGGTCAAGACTTTGCCCTGAGGCACTGGGGAGCCACAGAGGATTTGGGGCAGGGAGGATCACAGTCAGATCTTCACGTAAGCAGGTGTCCTCTGGCTGCCGCTTATAGAATAGACTGGAACAGATGGGGAGTCCTGGTCCAGTGCCCTGGGGTCCTGCCATTTGGGGAAGTCATAGGAGGTCCCATATCTGAGGTGCTGTCTGGTTGGCTTCTGACCCAAAGGGCTACACCCCTCTCCACTGCTGCTTGGCCAACTTAGAGCCTAGGTTGGCACGTGCCTGGCGAGACAGTCCTCCTTGGGGATGCCTGAGCAGGACCCCTGACATTTTCCTGCATCAGGAGTCATCCAGGGCCCTGTGCCAGCCCAGTCCACGTGAGCTGATGTTAGTGACAGCCCTGCCTCTGTCTGTTGTGCCACACTTGCTGCATGTCCCAGCCCATTGGCCTCCCTGGGGGACGCTTAGACCCAGCAGGCTTCTTTCCCAAGCTGCAGACCCAGAGGTCCAGTGGCCGCTGGATGCTTCTTCCAGGATGCCCTCTGGGAGCCTACCCTCCGTGCCAGCCTCACTTTCCAGTGGAGGGATGGGGTGCTCCTAGGGAAGTCTGCTACGGGAGCCCAGAAGAAGGACTTGACCCTGCCTTGGTCATCAGAGAAGGCTTCCTGGAGGAAGGGACCCTTCAGCTGAACCTTCAAGGACAGGAAAGGGGTGGGTAGCTTTGTGATCTGGGGACCACAATGACAAAAGCACAAAAGTAAGAAATAGGAGGGCACACTTTGGGTGGGGAGTTGGAGAAGAGAGTGGAAAGAAATGGGGGGGCCCAGGGGAGCCAGGCTGAGTAGCCATGGGGAGCCATGGAGGGGTTCAGGGCAGAGAGGCGGCACCGTCAGGCTTGCATCCAGACAGCGCCGCCTATGTGTGTGGCACAGATTCAGTACAGACACCGGTGGTACCGGGGAAGGGGGTCCAGGGGTCCAGGAGGGGCTGGGACAGAGGGTCGAGGCATTGCTTGACTTGGGCCTACTGGAGGAGAGGCGCTTGGACAGTGGCGCCTGGCGCACGTCTCTGTCCCTGCGCATGGCCTGGACTCAGGGCTTGGGGAGCATGCAGTGATCCTACAGGCCACGAAGGCATCGTTCCTTAGAGAGGGACAGCAGAAGGGTTAGGTCCGCTCTGAGGACTCTGCTTGGCTCACTCAGGCCGGGGGACCACCTCTTGCCAGGGCCGTGGACTGACAAGCTGCTCCTCCTGCCGGCAAGGTGGGCTGTTGGTCCCCTGCACCTGACCTCAGCTTGCTTTTTCACTGCGAGTTTCCGGAAAGAACAGAGAGGGCCCAGGGAAGTCTCTCCTTCCCCTCCATCCAGCGCAGGGGGTAGAGTTGCAGGTGCTCCACAGAAGCCCCTGAGGCCAGCTCTGTTCTGGGTGGATGACGGCCCCAGTGGGCCAGAGATCCAGGGTTTTCTTCTCCAGGTGGGCTTCTAAGAACTTGGGTGGGCTGGGGGCAGGGCCGAGGGGTTCCGCGGGCTGGAACCTGCCTCTGCAAACACACGGTCAGCGGCACGTGGCAGCCTTGCTGCAGCGCAGGCATAAAGGAGCACCGACTCCAGGATTCTTTTTATTTTATTTTTATTTTTAGGAGGTACCGGGGATTGAACCCAGAACCTTGTACATGGGAAGCAGGCACTCAACCAATGAGCTACCCCTGTTCTCCCTCTAGGATTCTTTTTATTTCAATTCAAAACAGGCGAAATGATTCTGTCATGAGAGAACCAGGGTAGTGGTTATACTGGGTGGAAGAGGCTGCCCGCAAGGGGCCTGAGCGGGCTTCGGGGGCCGGGGGCTGCTACACAAATGTGCTCAGGTAGTGAGCACTCATCAAAGGGGGCACGTGTGCCTGGGGTGCTTTTCTGTACATAATGTAATACTGTGAACAAAAAGTTAAAAAATTAGCCACGATGTTTTCATATCTAATATACATGTATGTGTATGTATCTAAGGATGTGGGCATACACACACCTATCTACCTGCTTATCTCTATATCATCTATCATCTATCTATTCTCTTATCTACAAAATCTATTATCTGGAAAAATCTATCATCTAGCTATTATTGATCATCTATTTTCTATGAACTCTATAATTATCTCTATCATCTATCTACCTATCCTATTATCTATGATATCTATTATCTAAAATATCTATCATCTATCTAGTTATTATTGAACATATATTTTCTATGAAATCTATATTTATCTCTATCATCTCCTGTCTGTCTATCCATCTAATCCATGTATGTGAGGAAACCGGATCTATATTTATCTCTATCATCTCTATCTGTGTATCTGTCTATCTATCTATCTATCCATCTAATCTATATTTATGAGGAAGCTGGCCAATACTTTTCCTCCATGCACAGTGGGGTTCTCTGCTGGGGCCTGGAGGGAGATATTTGGCTGTGGTGTAGGTCCCGCTGGCCCTGCTCACTCTCTACAGAGTCTCACAGACCTGGCAGCCTGGAGAAGGAACTGTTTAGTGGCCCTGGCCAGAGAGGATGACTCTGCCCCCTTCTCAGTCCCTGCAGGCTGGCAAATGGAAGCAGACCAGGCTAGAAGCCCCTCAGGGCTTACACGTACCCCTGAATAAGTGTGGCCCAGCTCACAAGCCTAGCACTCTCAGGCTCCTGGGAGACAGGCTGGAGGACAGGCCATTTTGTCCCAGCCATCAAGGACCTTCGTCTGGAAACAGAGCAGTGAGCACAGACTCAGGGACAGAGCTCCCGGACAGACACACAGACACTGGCACAGAGCCACACACAGTCACACATAGGTCCTCTCTCCCCCTGGCTTGGACATGGGCATCAGGCACCTGCAGAAACTGCTGAGCAAAGAGACCCAGCTGCTTTTGAACCCCTGGGCTGTGCCATCCTTTTTCGGATGACTGAGTGGATAAGACACAGATACCCAAAGTGCTCCAGGGAGACACCCAGGCGGGGCACCCGCAATGGGAGCCACACCAATGTTTGTTCTCTCAGCGACTTCCCAATCTGACTGGAAGGGGCTGGCTCCAAGGAGCTCTTTGCCAGAGAGGATTCTGGGAAGGGCATGGGGTGTAGACAGTCCGGTTAGAGATCTTAATCTGCGGACCCTGGACTCTTCTGAGCCAGGGACTCGTGTCCCTGTTTCCCTCATCCCATGAACCTGCCCCTCAAGGGCCTGCTTTGCTTGCCGCCCTCACCTCGAAAGTGCAGCGCCCGCCTTGCCTGGGCCCTCTGACCGCTCCCTGACCCCCCTGCTGGTCTCCTGCCCCCCACCCACATCACATCCCCTGCCCTGACCTCATGTCTGCTGGGCCATGGGCGAGGGTGAGATAAGGCGGGCATTTCACTCTGCTCCTCCTGGGGACCGACGGGAAGGGCGGGCCAGGCTGCCAGCGGCAAGAGGGGCCATGACTCACCAGGTGGGCAGGGCCGAGGCTGGCGTCCAGGAGGAAATGCCACTTCCTCTGGATAAGCCTGGCGGCCTACAGTTTTCCTTTTGGGTTTGTGCATTTGGGGTTTTGTTTAAGAAGTGCTTGCCTACCCCAAGTCACAAAGATATTCTCCGACGGTTTGTTCTATCAGCTTCGGAGTCTTACTTTTCACGTTGAGGCCCGTCTTTAAACCATCTGGAGGCACCTCTTCACGAGGCAGTAGGCCGGGGTCCGGTTTTAATTTTTCTCCATCAACTCCACCTATTAAGCAGCCCATGCTCTTCCCACGGGCGTGCGGCCCTGGCGTTGAGCTTGCCGATCTCTGCCATTTTCCTGTTGCCTCTTCTTGTACTAATACCTTGCTGTCTTCCCTCCTGCGGCTTTGTGGTAGGTCTTAATGTTGGGTCCCCCATTCTTTCCTTTTTCAAAGTCACTTAGCCATGCCCAAATCTTTATTCTTCCATATAAATTTTAGAGTGAGTTTATCAAGTTCCTCAAAACTATCTAGCTGGAATTAGGGATTTCTGTTCCAATGGAGGACGCTTTGGACAGAGTGACAAGCCGGAGGAAGATATTTGTGATTTTTAAACAACTAGGAAGTGCTATCTGCAAAATACAAGGGATTCCTGCAACTCAAGGAGGTAAAGGCAGCAGTCCCAATAGAAAAGGATGTGACCTGGTGATTTGCAGGAGAGGAAACATAACAAAAGAGCATGTGAAGAGAGACTCAAACTCACTTGTAACCAACCAGAGAATTGCAAATCAAAACCATCAGACCACTGAGCATTAGAAAGGTGAGTACTATTAAGTGCTGGCAAGGATGTGGGGCAGAGGCCGAGGCCCGCCACACTGCAGGGGAATGGACCGGAGCGGCCCTGTTGGCTAGCAAGACACATGCGCCTCCAGACTCAGCCATCCCCTTGGGAGATCCCGAAGAAACTCCCGCATGGATATCAGGAAGATGGGGTCCCCCGGGTGCCCAACATTGGGGCATGGGGGTCCAATGAGGCTGTGCCCACCATGGCGCATGATGCAGCTGTGGGAAGCAGCACTCCATGTGGTGAGAGCTTAAAAACAGAGCAGTGAATGGAAAACATGGGAGAGAAATAAGAGCCAGAGCCCAGTTCCATTATGGAAACAACAATCCCCCCAAAACAGTGACCGGTATCTTTTTTTAAATTGAGGTAAAATTCACATGACAACAAATGAACATTTTAAAAGCGTGCAGTTCTGTGGCATTTAGTGCATCCGTCATGTGGTGCAACCATGCCCCCTATCTAGTTCAAAGAGATTTTCATCACCCCAAAAGGAAACCCCGTAGCCGCTAAGCAGCCAGTAGACACCCACGTTTTGCCGGAACACTCACAAATGAAAGGACGCAAGTGCATTAGAAGGTTGCTCAGTGGGGAGGGGAATAGCAGCAAAAGGCAATAAATACATAGATAAAACATCTGAGCTTGAGGCCAAAACAAACAAAAAGAGATTTAAAAAATAAAATAAAAGCTGGCGGTTTGGATCCCCCTTATCCACGCAGCCGACGCTGGAAGGACGCTGGGACCCGAGGGGGCCGCCCTTCCTCCTCTCCTCCAGACTCCTCGCACAGGGCGGCGGGCAGGCCGCGGTTGTAATTCCGTCTGGGCCTGAGGAGGAGCGGGAGGAGGGAGAGGATGGGGAGGAAGCAGGCAGTGTGAGGAGGGGGCCTGAGGGGAGGACAGAACAGAGCTGGAGGACCCCCTGGGGGCCCAGCGTTGGGGCTCTGGGGAGGTGGGTGGAAAGGGCCAGAGCCTGAAGGGTCTGTCCAGCTGCACCCTCTCCTGGGCCCGGAGCTCTGGGGCAGCGCAGGGCCTCCTGTTCCAAGCAAGAAACCCAGATGCGTGGTTTGCCAGAGGCCTTCTTTTTTTGGATTGGAGAATTTATTTATGTGAACAGTTTTACCAAGGTATAAGGTATATTCTGGGCCTTTGCACATGCTGCTGCCTGGGCTGGAATGTCCCCTCTCAGCCACCTCTTCCATTTTGTCCAGCTGGTGAACTCCTGGGAACCCGCAGGGTGCACCTCCTTCTGGAAACTTCCTCGGACCCATGTCCCTCAAGGGACCCCCAGGCCCTCATGCCCTCTTGGCCCGTGTGATTGTCACCCTCCATGTCCGTGCCAGTCTCCCTCAATCCCCCCAACCTGGGAGGGGTGTCTCCAGCGCAGGAACCTCCTCTGCCCTCTTCTCCTTCTTTCCCAGCTGCCCGGTACGTGATGGGCCTCAGCAAGTGTCAGGGGAATGGATGACTGGAGTGGATGTTCAGTTACACCCGTGAGGGCTCACTGCTGGGCAGGGGTGTCTGCTGAGGTCTGAATCAAGGTGGCCTCCAGGGGTCCCTGCACCTCTCCTCGGCCACCCCAAACAGCCATCTCCAGTTGCTCAGGCGGCTGGAACCAGACACTTGGGGGCCTGGGCTGGTAGGAGGGAGCCCTGGCTGTCTAAGGGGGCTGGGTGCTCATTGTATGTGGGCAGGGCCAGTCCGTATCTAGACCCCAGACCCAGAAGGCAGGAGGGAGAGGAGGTGAACTGGCCTCCCAGCTCAGGGACATCAGGCTGGCCAGAGCGCAGGGGGCATCGTGGGTAGCCCACCCACCCCTCCCTGAGCCCACCCAGGGGCTGCACACTTGGATCGCAGATCCTCCAAGGACCCAAGCTCGCCTGCTCTTCCTCGACAAGGTGCCTTTGTTTGAGCCCCAGTTTGGGATGTTGAGGGGAGAAGGCATTTTAAAAGTACATATAGTTTGGTTTTCTGTGCAAGCAACTCCTAAATTCACGGCTCCTCTCCCTGCTTGGCAGAGCCGCCTGCCTCGTGCTGTTGACCTTGGCCATGGGTCCTCGGGGGCTGGAGCTCTCACACCATAAATTCCTGTCTTCTAGGAATCCAGCCTGGGAAAGAAAGGAAACACGGAGGAGAATATTTGATTAACATTTTTCCGACGTGACCACATCACAGAGACGTGTGGCCGGATTTCTCGCCCTGGGCCGGGTGGGGTGGGAGTCTGCTCGCCCGCTGGCGTGCGGGGAAAGGTGGGCCTGGGGAGGCAGGCGTTTCTGGCCCGAAGGGTAAGTGGGGTCTGGGCTGGCGGGATCTCAGTTGCCCTCATGGTTGAGGGTCCCTGGACGGAAGCTGCCTGGGAAAGCCCACCTCCATCCTCAGTGACTCTGGGTGTTGCACCCAGAGCTCAGGCACGGACCCATGTAAGTGGGGGGTGCTCTGACCTTGTTTTAACCATGTGCCCCTCAACCTGGCCCCAGACTGAGCCTTGTCCCTAACTCCAGACTGAGCCTTGGCCCCAGGTTTACAATGACCTCCGACCCCCCTCCCACGGTGACCTCTGACCTGAGCCCCAGGTTGGTTCTGAGTGTTCCTGTCACTGAGCTCTCACTGTCTTCAAATCTGACCGTTCACTCTCCAGCAGGGGCTGTGTCTAGGGGACTGTCCCCAACCGCATGTCTCCAAACTTCCACACCTGCCGCCGTCTACCCTGTCCCCGCCTCGTCCGTGTGGCAGGGAGGCTGGGTCTCCCAAGGTGAACTCCCACTGCGCCTGGCTCCCCTCCCCTCCACCTGCTCCTGCAACGCATCCCATCCACCACCTTTATGTTTCTTGTCTCTTCTCTTTTTATTGGCGCCTTCTCCTTGCCATTTCAATATTCCATAAAAAAAAACGAAAGCGAAAGCCCCCCTTGCACCCATTTGCTCCTCTGGCTGCCCCCTATCCCATGCCCTCCAGACACAGCCAAACCCCTCCAAAAAGCTGTCTACACAAGCTGTCTGCACTCCTCACCTCCCTCCCACTCCTCGGCCCATTCCTGCCTGGCTTCTGCCGCCGCCGTGCCACCCAGAGAGCCCTCACCCAGGTCGGCGGCCACCTCCGTGCAGCCCAGTCCGATGGACGCTGCTCTGATGTGGAACCTGCCATCTCAGTGGCATTAGGCACTGCCCACCACCCACTCCTTGGGAGCCTCTTCCCCAGCTCCTGCAAGCCCACCATGCCCGCCTCGGTCCAGCCTGGCAGTGTCATCTCTGCCTGGCTGTCTCCCAGGCACCTCAACCTAGACTCCTTCTTCCCAACCCGCGTCTGCTATAGGACCCCACCTCAGCGGGTGAAGCCCACCCTGCTGCTCAAGCCTGCGAGTCAGTCTCAACACCCAA
This sequence comes from Cabassous unicinctus, assembly GCA_029593785.1. Classification (NCBI taxonomy): domain Eukaryota; kingdom Metazoa; phylum Chordata; class Mammalia; order Cingulata; family Chlamyphoridae; genus Cabassous; species Cabassous unicinctus. Next base: position 63,998 of record JAQZBX010003684.1, read on the forward strand.
ACCCAACCGTCACGCGCCTTGGTGTGTCTTCCTCTCTGCCCACCTCTCTTTTGCGCTAAGTCTGCCCCCTTCCCACCCCCATTAGCACCCCTACCACTATCTTGTCACCTCCACCACCCCATCACCACCTCAGACCCCATTCCCTCATCACTTGCACCCCCTACCACCCAAATCACCATCA
>JAQZBX010003685.1:0-46100 GCA_029593785.1 Cabassous unicinctus
TTGATTAATGGTCTGAGGTTATTCTGAGAATGAACTGAATCCAAATGAGACCAAAAAGATTAAGTCTCACTGTTCTTTCATTTGATTTGTTCTACAAGACAGGTTTGTAAGCACTTTCTTACCTCCTTTTCATCATGTCCATAAAATATTTACTTTGATTGTGTCTAATCAATTCTATTTTTCTGCCACAATATGTAACAAGAGTTCCCTTGCTGTCTCTAATTCAACTTCTTATCTGCACATGGTATCTAAGAATAACATAGCATCTGACATTACTTTTTCTCAAAACACCCTTCCTTACATCAGGCATGAATTTCAATATTTGGTGATGTACTCAAATTCTGTACAGATATCTTGTGCACATGTATTTCTAGATTTTACTGAAATATCCTCACTGAAAGTAAGTATTCTTACCACAATTATTTTACTTATGCTTGACTTGAAGCATTCAAAATCATAAAGAAAAACCGTTTCAATCTTGTATTTCCATTCTTAAACTAATTATCTTGAGGCATCTAATTTCAGAGCTATTTACTTTTTATATGTTGGAAACTTAGAATAGAAGGATGATAATATAAAATTTTAGAATTTGTATTTTTATTAACTTTAAGTATGTATAATTCACTTATATTTTAAAAAAACTATACAATTTGGGAAACATTTTGCATGGATAATAGTAATAATAATATTTATTTACTTTCATTGATTATATTAATATGGATTGATAATGTTTTTGAAAAATACTATATGCAAATTGGTTTTATCTAATAACCTTTAATTTATGTTTGTTTCTTCTATCATCCTGATTTCTTATGAAGTATACGAAGTGCTTTAAGTTGAGAATTTTATTAAATATAAAAAAATTACTCAGTGAGTAAGTCCACACTATTGACCTAAGGGTTGGTTACTGGACATAAACAAAATTCTTGATGACTTCCTAATTTTCTTTATCAAAACCACACATTGTTATTAATGCTTAGAAATTTCATTCTTCCTTTCTGCAGATTACATATTTCTCTTTGATTTGTACAAATTTTTTAGTTTCCATATGTTAAACTTACCATACAGATTCTACATCAGAGTGCACATGATGGTTAAACGTAGTAACTTTGGTCATTAGGGCAGGTCTTACCCCTGTTCCTCATTATTTCAGAGATATTTAGAAATTATTTACCTTAACATTTTAAAATCTGGAATAATAAACAAAATTGGTGGGTTTTCACTAATGCAAGGATTGTTGAACACATGAAATACAAAAATAAATTAAAAATCTACATAGAGCATATCTATTTCATGATATCCAGCAAATGATTATAAGAAATTGTTCATGGTAAAAACTTCACTGGTTATCTTGATATTTCCATTTATGTTTACAGGAGTATGTTTGCTTATGGGGACTGATTGTTATAGAAACTCACTGTTGTTTCTGAATTATTTAGTTTTCCTTTACAAAGTAGTGCAAGTTATATTTCATTCTTAGTGCTTGTACTAGCTAAATTTCTTGGTGATTTCTGTGCTATTATATCTTCAATATTTTAAATTCATTCTTCAAAGCACATACTTATCATATGGTACCATTTTTTATAAACAATCATCAATAATAAAGCCAGAATCAGAAACATTCAAACACACTATGAGTATCTATTTATAGTATGGGGCAGAAATAATTATGTATAGTAGTGATCTTTAGACATATCACAGCCATATCAGTTTATTTCTTATTAACCATTGTAAAGATATACATGGATTAAAACATACAAGTATAACCGAGAAATAAGAAAACTTGTGTATTTCCTGTAACATGAATTTCTTTTGCACAGTTTATAGTGTGTTTGCAAAATTGGTGATCCTGCTTCTTTCATTGCTGAATATAATTCAAGAAGTCATTGTACAGATAAAATTCATATTTTTCCTTAAAAACATGAATAGTTTTGCTTTGATATTCTTTATGCACGTGGTGGTTTCTCTTTGTAAAGTACATGTATATGACATATCACTAAAAAGCCCTGGAGAAATAGTGATTTCAGCCTCCAGAGAGGCAAGTTTTCCAATAATTCCTGATTGGTAAAGATGTATTTTTTGAAAATATTCATAAGTCACAGATGATTTAATATATTCTCAATTTCATGTCACATTATAAATAAAATTTAGGTATAATATATCCAAAAAAACATGCAAAGCCTAATAAAATTATATTATCTAGGGATATTGACTAACATAATATTAAGGAATATTATATACTGCTTAAAAGTAGCAACAAAAGCAAAAATAAACAAACATTGATCAGGAGATACTATATTAAAAAACTGGAATGCATTTCAGAATGTATTTTTTAAAAGAGAGCAATTAAGAGAGTTTCTTGCACTGATGGGGACTCTTAACAAAAGTGTTTTACAGAAACCCTTGCATATGGATATGGCAATAAAGTTAGATACCCCTTAGACTGTTAGTACCCCATTAAGCATTTTTAAGGAAAGTGGCTAATTTTTTATTATTTGAAAACTCTTATTGATAGCTACCAATCTGTATATAATCACAATATGGGACAGGCTAAGGAGCTTCTAGAAATATCTTAGAAATGAAGACAAAAATTGGAGTCTCCACATCTCCCTTTAGAACATCAGCAAGCTATGAGAGGCAGCACAGAAATTTATGCAGTAGAGATAAAAAGTCAGATTTAGGAAAGCAGAATTCCCCCTGGACTTATCATGGGACATTTTTGGTTTCACCAGTGCTGTAAACCTTCAGACCAAACTTTTACCTACTTTCATCATCACTAAATCTTCTCAGTCTCTGAATTCATATGTAGAGCAAGAAAGCAAAACTTTGAAGATTTCAGCTTTACTGAAGTTTTAAAAATTCCCTTATGTGGTAAGCATAATCAGAGAAAGTCTAAACGCATAGAAGTGCTGGGCAGATTTGCCATCTGGAGAGGAGTATGAGGGAAAATGATGATTGGTTATCTAATAAAGGCATATCATTTTTTTAATGGAAATATAGAATTGAAAAATGGGTGATGGTAGACAAAATACATACAAAATTATACTACTGAGGTTCCTTGAAATATTGTATAATATAATTTACTAGAATTTAAATAAACCATCTTTTACAGTTTTTAGTTTCAGGGACAGTTTACACCCTAAAACTCTGAATAACATAATTCTGTGGCTTGTGTCTATTGAAAATAACCACAGTAGAAATTATAATTGAAATATATATAACTACTTATATAATTTATTAAAAGTAATAAGGTCCTTATAGTTTAATGCAATAACACATTTTTAAAAACTGTGTTACTGCCTCAGAGTAAAATAAAATTATCGTGAGGAAAGAAGTGATATTTTCTTTCGGTAATTTCCTTAATCCTGCTTTACTGCAATGTAGATGAATTCTCATAGCTTCATTCATTCTGTTGTAAAAGCATATAGTGTCATCTAGAAAATATTGGTTAATAGAGTGAAGTATATCTAAGAAATATGACATATTTCATTTAACAATACCAAAACAAATTTCATCAATTAATATAATCAACAATCCTATTAAACAATAGGGAAGCTATCAAGATCTTAGGGAGGACAGAAGTTTTTCTAAAATATAATTTTCACTTGAAATTCAAATTTTATCATTAACAACTAATTTCAGCAGTTGTTTTCAATATATTTTTTATTAAGCATTTGATGGTTTATAGAAAAATCATGAAGAAAATAAAATGTTCTCATGTAACTCCCAAAACACAATATTCCCTATTATTAACATTTTGCATATTTATGGTAACATTGTTACTATTATGTATAGCCCATAGTTTATCTTAGGGCTCATGCTTTGAATTGAACAGTAGCTATATGTTTATTCTTTCATTTTTTTTCTGGTAACATATATATATCACCTATAATTTCCCATTTTAATTACTATTGAATTGTGACAGTTTGAGATTACTTATGAATTCCAAAAAGAGAAATTATGGTCAGTTCCTCTGAGTATGAAGCCCTTTGATTGTATAAAATTTACCTGAGGTGTGCATAAGCATTACCTCTGGGATGACCTTGCAACTCTCTTTGAAGTATCTTAGCCATGTGAACTCATTTCTCTTTACCTTTTCCACGTTTATTCAAGGTCTTTTTCCAATTGTGTTGTCAGTTGGCACTTGGTATTAATCCCTCATTGCCAGGGAGGCTCATCCCCGGGGGTCATGTCCCATGTTGGGGGAAAGGTAATGTGTTCATATGCTGAGTTTGGCTTAGAGAGAGGCCACATTTGAGAAACAAGGAGGCTCTCAGGTGGCAACCCTTAGGCATCCCATAACAGTAGGCTAAGTTTCAATTACAAGAGTAAATACTCATAAGACTAGTCCTCAATAACAAGAACCCATAAGTGGGCCATCCTCTTTTACCAGACACTGCCTCTGCACTCAGGGGACTGTTGCTGTTCCCTTGGGGAATGTGGCAGGGCTCTCCAGGCTGGGAATTCAAAGTCCCTCATTTATTGAGTAATTGTCTACCCACCATGACCACGCCCCATCCATTGATCATTTGAACAATTTTATATATCTTTCATATATATTCAGATGAACTTACTCCCATGAATCCCATATCCCAGACACCCCCCACCAATGATCCTCTGCAGCCCCCATTGTAACCCTTCTGTGATCTAAACCTTCCTTGAACATGAAGCCCATATAATAATGAAATACAATTAATAGGAAAAAGAAATAATAATGATAAGCTTAAATGCAAGAGATAAGTACAAGGAAACTCAGAAGAAAAAAAAAGAAACTTAACTAAAAATAAAATATAATTAGCAGATTGGGACTTTCAAAAAAATGGGGAAAAATATATCCTTTTTTAATTTTTTTTTCTTTTTTCCTTTTATCACTGTATTATCAGATGTCCAGTGTACCATGACACCTTCCCCCTCTCATTCCCCAGTGTCTCCCAAATTTTGATTTAATTTTCAAAGAAGTTTTAGATCACAGCAAAGTCACACATGCACACCTCAGTAGGACCTCATAGAACACCTAAGTGGATATCACCCCACACAGAGTAGCTCCTGAGGCTCTGGAGACACCCAGGTCCTATATAAGTGGGGATAGTCCCAGAGATTGATTCTTAATTAGTGGGCTCTTCGTTGGATTCTGTGCTCCTGAGAGTGACAGAGTTGGACTCAAATAAGTCCTCCAAGCACATGGTCCATCAGTCCCCTCTATTCAAACCTATATGTGATGCTGGAGTTTTTAGGTGTACTTTCAGAGACTGGAGTCTCTGGCCTACCTATGTGCCAGGTGTGCCTGGAATCTCGGTGGAGCTGCAACTCCTACCCTACAGCTCAATGGACTCATCCAAGTCACCTGGCGAGGAGACGACGGTGGGCAATGGCCATCCCAGGGAATGGAGAGGGCCTGCAGCTGCAGGCAGGATAATCCCATCCACCGTATCCATGCAATATAAGCCCTCTCTCACTTGGAGGTGGAGTGGACATCACCATCCCAGTCCCCTCAGGATTGGGGGAAGAGCTATGGACTAGAGTAGACTTGGTGGTGTTCTGTTGTAGACATATTGTGATTCAAGCAATGGAAGAATTGTAACAGTGAGGTGGAGCCAGTGGCCATAGGACATTTTCGTGGCAGGGAGGGGAGGGACAGTTGAAATACAGGGGCTTTTTCGGGACTTGGGGGTTTTCCTGAGTGGCGTTGCGGCGACGGATGTAGGCCATTTTGCATCAGCATATACCATGCAGAACTGTGTGGGAGAGAGTGTGGTCTATGATGTGAACTGTGGTCTATGCTCAGTGGCAAGGTCCCAGGATGTGTATATCCATTGCGGGTTACGTGCCACACTGATGAAGGATGTTGGTGTGGGATGTTGTTGAAGGTGTGGGAAGTGGGGAACATGGGAATCCCTGTAATTTCTGAGTATTAGGTAATCTAAGCACCTTTAAAAATGTATATATATATATAAAATAAGATTTATGTAAGCAAATGCACATATACGCATACGTATTTAAATATAATTTTACAAATATTGGTATGTATTGTTAAAAAATTGATTTTTACCCACAATAAAAAAAAAATCACCTGAGATGCTTTTGATTAAATTATGTTAAGATTAGGGCTTTGTGCCAACCACATCATTAGGGTGACTCAGTTTGTGTTATCACCCCCACTATGGGTTATATAAATGGACACTTAATCAAGGAAACACACAAAAGCAAATACCTGAGAAAAGAGAGAGAGCTCCATAGACACAGAAGAGGATTCTGCAGTCCTGGGAAGAGAGAGAGCCATTCATCTGACAGTTTACGGCTGACTTCGTGATGAGAACAGAGCAGTTGTGCTGGAAAGAAACAAGCCCTCCAGCCGACAGCTGAGAACAAAAGAAGCTGGGCCTACGGATCCTTAAGAGGAAAGAGGAAGACTGAACCACTGCAGATATCACCCAACTTCTTGCTTCAACATGTGGCAATTGACTTTGGATGAGGAAGTAACCTTGAGTGATACTATTTAGGGTCTTGTAACTAAGTTTTACCCAAAATGAATACCTTTTATAAAAGCCAACAGATTTCTGGTATTTTGCATGAGCACCCCTTTGGCTGAGTAATAAAGAATTTAGTACCGAGAGTCAGGTGGTGATTTTACAATTACCAAAAATGTTGGAAGTTTTATATATGGGTAAAGGGCATTTTTTTGGAGGAATTGTGAGATTCTTCATGGAAGAGGCCTAGATTGCTTTGAAGAGACTGTTGATAAGAATATGGAGCCTAAAGTTATTTCTGATAAGGCCTTAGAAGGAAATGATGAAACTATTATTGGAAAGTTGAGGAAAGGTGATCCGTGTTTTAAAGTTGCAGAGAGCTTAGCAAGGTTGATTACTGATGTTATATGGAAGACAGAATTTGAAAATTATGACCTTGGAAATTCAGCCATGGAGATTTCCAAACTAAATGTGGAAAATGCATTCTGGCTTCTCCATGCAGCTTATAGCAAAATGATAGCGGAAAGAGATAAGCTGAAGAGGATCCTGTGGCCCAAAGAAAAGAGATAAGCCATTTGCCTGATAGTTTACAGCTGACCTTGTGAAAAGACCAGAACAGCTGAGCTGGAAAGAAATGAGCCCTCCAGCCTACAGCTGAGATTGGAAGCTGGGCCCATGGAGCCTTAAGAGGAAAGAGGAAAGGTGAACAATTGCAGATATCACCTGTCATCTTGTATCAACAGATGGCAACAGACTTTGGGTGAGGAAGTAACTTTGAGTTGTATTCTTTAGGGACTTGTAACTGTAAGTGTTTACCACAAATAAATACTCTTTATAAAAACCAACAGATTTCTGGTATTTTGTGTCAGCACCTGTTTGGCTGACTAATATACAAATATATCTTTCAGTAGTATTTATTACATTCACAAAGTTGTGCTACCATCATCACCATCCATTACCAATTTTTCCTTCACTCCAAACAGTAACTTTGCACCTCTGTTAACTAGTAATTAGCTACCAATTCCCTGCTCTAACCTGTATCCTGGTAACCTGTATTCTAGTTTCTGAATCTATGAATTTGCTAATTCTAATAATTTATATTAGTGAAATCATATTTGTCCCTTGGTTTCTGGTATTTTACTCAAAATGAGGCCTTCAAGTTCCATCCATGTTATTATGTGTATCAGAAATTTATTCCTTTTAACAGCTGAATAATAGGCCTTTGCATGTATATACCATATTTAGTTTAACCATTTATTGGTTGATGAACAATTCCATATTTTCAAAATATGAATAATTCAACTATGAGTATTCATTGTAAAATATGTTTGAGACCCTGCTTTCAAATTTTTGTATGAATACCTAGTAATAGTTTGGCAGGTCCTATGTTAGTTATATATTTAACTCTGGTGAACTGCCAAACTGTATAAACACACAAAAACACACATAACACACTAGAACATTTTCAGCATAAAAGAGAAAATTTAAATATCTGTCAATATAAAATATTGATGAGCAGATTGAGCTAAGTGGAACATGAAGCAGAACTCACCAGCCAATTGGCTTCAAGGTACAGAGATCAGAAGCAGCTTTCAGTTGACTTAAGTACAGCTTTGAACAGACTGATCAGGACTACAAAGTAGTATCAGAAAGCCATATTTTGAATGAGTAGTAACATAAAAAGCATTATAAATACCTCAAAATATTCTGAGACAGTTAAAGCAACAGGGGAACATTTAAAAACCTATAGTTAATACCCTCAAAGTGATATAATATGATTTTGTATCCTCCATTCATTAAGAGAAATATATATCTCAGATTAAAGAGAGTTATTGGGAAATTTTATACATATATTTGTATAAATGCAATTTAAAGCATTTAAAAGATCATTTAGAACAAGAACAAATATGCATCACTATTACAAGGTGGGAAGAACATGAAGACGCAAGGTAAAATACAATTAATGTAACTTATGGATGATAGTTAACAGCAGTATTGTAATACTCTTGCATCAATGTCAAATAAGGTACTGTGTTAATTAATAATAGGGGTGTATGGAAAAATATAAACCATAGTTAGTCTTGACGATATGATAATGTTCTCTCATAGTCTGTAACAAAACTTCCACGACAATGTAAGGTGTTGGTAGAGTGGTGTTGTGTGGGAATTCTGCATATTATGAATGATTGTTATGTAAGATCAAAACTTCTCTAATAAAATATGTTTTTTTTTTTTGGTATTTTGTTTTAGTTTCAGTTTTTGTTTTTAATTATTTTTAATTTTTAAAAGATACTTAGATTACACAAATGTTACACGAATGATATAGTGATTCCGATATGCTCCACTCCCCACACCTCCCACACCCTCCCACATGAACATCCTTCATTAGTGTGGCACATTCATTGCAAATGATAAATGCATCCTGGGGCTTTCCCATTAAGCATGGACCATAGTTCACATTGTAGTCTATACTCTCTCCCACAGAGTTCTACATGTTACGTGATGATATAAAATGGCCTATATCTGTCATTGCAACATCACTCAGGATGATTCCCAAATCCAGAAAAATCCCCCATATTACAACTATTTTTCCCTTTCCCTGCCCACAGAGCCTCCAGTGGCCACTGGCTCCACATCAGTGTTGTAAATTCTTCCATTGCTATAATCACAATATGTCTATAGTAGAATACCGTAAATCGACTCTAGTCCATAGTTCTTTCCCCAATCCCAAGGATTCTGGGATGGTGATGTCCACTCTACCTCCAACTGAGATTGGGCTTATATTCCATGGGAAAGATGGATGGGACTATCCTGCCTTCAGCTGCAGACTCTGTCTGTTCCCTGAGATAGCCGTTGCCCTTCGTCATCTCCCCTCCAATTGTCCTGGGTGAGTCCAATGTGCTGTAGAGTAGGTTTTGCAACTCTGCTGAGGTTCTGGGCCCAACTAGCACATGGACAGCCTAAACACTTGAATCTCTGGATGTACACCTACAAACTCCAACACCAAGTATAGGTTTAAATAGAGGGACAGATGAGCCATGTACAGGGAAGACAGAAATGTGTCCTACTCTGTCACTGTCAGTAGCACAAACTCCAAAGTAGAGCCCACTGGCAAGGCACAAAATCTGGAGCTATCCACCCTGACCATAGGACCTGGGTGTCGGGAGCCCCACTATTTGAGGTAGTGTCCACTTTGGAAGTCTGTGAGATCCTGCTGAGATGTGTGTAAGCGTTACCACTGGGATGACCTCCCAATTCACTTTGAAGTCTCTTAGCCATAAAAACTCATTTGTCTTTACCTTTTCCTCCTTTTATTTGAAGTCTTTTTCCAGTTGCATTGCTAGTTGGTGCTTCATAGCAATCCCTCAGTGCCAGGGAGGCTCATCTCCAGGAGTCATGTCCCATACTACGAGGAAGGTATTGCATTCATATACTGAGTTTGGCTTAGAAAGAGGCTATATTTGAGCAACAAGTAGGCTCTCAGGAGACAGCCCTTAGGTACCCCATAACAATACGCTAAGTTTCCATTTCAAGAGCAAAGGCTCATAAGTGTAGTCATCCGTATCAAGGGTACATCAGTGGATCATCCTCCTTTGCCAGCCACTGCCCCTACACTTGGGGGACTGTTGCTGCTCCCTTCAAGAATGTGGCAGAGCCCCACAGGATGGGAATTCAGTATTCTCTCTATTTTGGTGTGAATCTAAACCCACTGTGACAATGTCCCGTGAACATTTGAAATTTTTTACATACCTAGTAAGTTTGCTCAGGTGAACTTCCTCCCTTGCCTCCCACATCACTGACACCCCACACCAACAATCCTTTTTCGCCCCAGTTGTAAACCTTCTGGGATCCAAAGCTTCTTCAAAACTGAAGCCATTAAAATAGCTGAATGCAATTAATAGGAAAATGAAACAATGATAAGTTTAAATATAAGAGATAAAATACACAAAAATTTTTAAAAAACTGAAAATAAAATTAAATTAAATAATTGGGATATTTAAAAAAAGAAAAAAAATGTTTTTGACATTTTGCCTTTCTTCACCACAATATCTTGTGTCTGTCTGTACCATGGCACCTTCCTTGACTCATTCCCCAGTGTCTCACTATTTTTCATTTTGTTTTCACAGAACTTTTAGGACAAAGAAAAGTCACATGTAGAATACAGGAGACTCTCATATACCCAAGATCCTCCCCCTTTTCTCCCCCTATATTAATACCTTTTTATATGTGAATGGTACCTTTGTTATAACTGATATACAAATAGTGAAACATAGCTACTAAATATGGTCAATGGTTTACATTATGATCTACATTTTAGGCCTTAGATTTTTATAAATTTTGATGATGTTTACCATGTCCTTTGTCCATCATTGTAAGATCATGTAGAACACTTCCCTGCCAACTACATACCCCTTGTTTGATCTATTCAATGCCTCCCTCCCCCTCCACTTGGGGCACATGGTGATGCCCTGGCCTCACTCCTTGAATGACAAAATTCATAGTTACATGCAACAAGACCTAGGTCTTGAGACATTGGTCTGTCCTCCCTTTTTAGGAACCACCCATGCTCTTGAAAGACTCCCACATGTCTATTTGTGAACCAAGGGTCCTCCTGAGGATGACAGTCCAACTCCTTCCAAGACATTATGTGGATCTCCACCCACAGATACAATACATTATGATGGAATGATCACTCACACACTTCCTAGAGGCCTGCTACAGGTGCACCCTGTCCTGAATGCCCCCTCATCCATCACCCAAACCAGAAACCCTTCCTTGTCCTATTGCCATAAGACCTTTCCTAACTTTGTACTTTCTACCACATACCCACAAATCCCCCGTGTTCACCTGGACACTCTCCCAACCCTCCCCCTGGTACACTGGACCTTCCAACCCAAACTTCCCAGTCTATCCACCTGTTGTCCCTGCAGCACCCAACCCAATAATATCACTACCCTCCTGTCATATCTCTTCATTATGCAACTACACACTTTCACCTTACCATAGATTACATCCGTATGGGTGTTGGCTCACAAACTACTTCTTCCTTTCTATTTCTTGTAAACCTGTCTTCCAGACAATACCTCTCTGAATCTGCTCAATATGCTTAATTCATAACAGTGAGGCACTGTACTGTTCTTCCTTCAATGCTTGGCTTGCTTCACTCAACGTAAGTTCTCAAGATTCATCCATGCTATTCCATGTGTTAACACTTTATTTTCTTAAGGCTGTGTAATATTCCATTGTATGCATGTATGTTCTACATTTTGTTTATCCATTCGTCTAATGATGGGCACCTGGGTTGATTCCAACTTTTTGCAATAGTGAATAATGCAGCTATGAACATTTTTGTGAATATATCTCTTCATGTGTTTGCTTTTAGTTCTTCTGGGTATATACCCAGCAGTGGAATAGCTGGATCATATGGCAGTTTGATAGTCTATTTTTGAGTAACCACCAAACTGTCCTCCACAATGGCTGGACCATTCTATATTTCCACCAGCAGCGAGTGAGGGTTCCCATTCCTCCACAACCTCTCCAACACTTATAGTCTGCTATTTTTCAATTAAATATTCATTGCTGATTTTGAAGAAGCACATGGATTAAAAGATAAAACTATACCTGGGTTATGAGGAAACAAGTTTATCTTCTGTAACATGAATATTTATTCTACAAATCTTTTAGAGAAAACAGAATTTGTGATACTGCCTCTTTTATCACTGAGTAAAATTCACAGTCACTATTCAGACATTCAAATTTATCCTTAATCATATAAACAATTCTGCTTCTAGATTGTTCAAAAACAAGGTTGTTCTTTATGAAGGATATGCATGGGTCATACTTCTCAGAGACCCTGTCGAAGCAGTGATTTCATCCTCCAGTTAGGACAGATTTTCTTATTGGTAAGGATTCTTTGGTTATACCCTTGAGACTAGTTAAATTTGTAATAGTGCTTATTATCAATAAATTTAGCAATAATTTTTGCTAAAAACAAAAGTGAATATTAAAAATGACATGTTCTACAATTCAGTATGTATTCAATTTATACCTGATTATAAATATAATTTATTTTCTTCATAGGATGTACACAAAATTTTGCAACCTGAATAAAATTATACTTTCTATGATTTTGGATTAACATTATATCACAAAGGAAAATCATATACAGTTAAAAATGAAAACAATAGCAAAACCAATGAATAATCCACTAGTAGTTACAAAATTAAATATGAGATACTTTTAAGAATTAAATTTAAAAGAAAACAAGTAAAGGAAAAGAGGATGTGGCACAAAGCCAAACTTTTAACAAAAGTGTTTTGGAGACATCCTTGCATATGAGATGCAATTAATCATGTTAGGTTCCCCTTAGAATGTGAGGTTTCACCCAAGAAACAATTCTGAGAAAGTAGCCCCATTTGTCATTACTCTGAAAATTCTTATTAATCACTGGCAATCAGATGAGTATCAGAACTTGGGAAGGTCTAAGAAGTTCCAAGAAGTTTTGTATATGAAGGCTCAAAAATAGAAGCTTCCACATAACTGCATAGGATCTCAACACATTTATTAAATTGAGCAGGGAAAGTTGTTGAACAGAGATAATAAGTAGATTCTATGGAAGCAGAAATCTACCTTTGCTCTCTATCAGACAGGCTTGCCTTCACCAGAGCGGTGAACACTCAGCTAGAGTTTCAGAGAACCCAGCAGATCTTCACCTGCTTTCATCATCACTGCATGCTCTTTTTCTCTGTAGGTGAATTTCAGGGAAAAAAAGAGAAACTCTGAAGGAATGCATAGCTTTACAGAGGCTAGAATGTGTGTCTGATATGGCAAGGATAATTCAGAGTGTAACAAAATATATAGAAAAACTGGGCTGATGTGCTGTTGTGCAATGTATAAAAGGAAAAATGATGCTCAGCATCTGAAAAAGCCACTGTATTATTATTTTCAGGGAAATGTAGGCATGAAAAGAGGTTAAGAGTAGGCAAAACACTTAAAAATGTATACTATCTTAGATTCTGTGGAATATTGAAGACAAATTAATAGAATTTATGTAAATCATCTATTATTTTAGTTTAGTTTAAGTGACACTTTAAAAATATATTCCAATTTCAGTATGTTGCTCCTCTCATTTATAATTGGCATAATTCCAATGTTTCACAATTACACATTCCTTTTCAGTACTTTTAGGAATATACTTAGACATGGAATTCCTGGGTCATATGGTATTTCGTATATATATAATTTTTAATTTTTTAAAGATACTTAGATTACATAAATATTACCTAAAAATATAGGGATTCCCATATGCCCCACTCCATACCTCTCCCACATTTTCCCACATTAACAACATCCTTCATTAGTGTGGTACATTTGTCACAACTGATTAACACATTTTGGAGCAGTGGCACTGAGAATGGATTATAGTTACATTGTAGTTTACACTCACTCCTACACAGTTTTGTAAGTATAACAAGATATATAATGGCCTGTATCTGTCATTGCAATGTCATTCAGGAAAATTCCCAAGTCCCAAAAATATCCCCATATTACATCTATTTTTCTTTCTCCCTTCCCTTCAGAACATCCAGTGACCACTGCCTCCACATCAATGATAAAAGTTATTCTGTTGCTAAAATAACAATAAGTATATAGCAGAATAACAGTAAATCTACTCTACTCCACTGTTCATTCCTCAGTCCTGAGGATTCTGGGATGCTGATGCCCTGTTGCTCAAATGTGGCCTCTCTCTAAGCCAAATTCAGCATATGAACGCATTACCTTCCCCCCAGCATGAGGCATGACACCCAGGGATGAGCCTCCCTAGCACCAAGGGACCAAATCCAACTAGCAATGCAACTGGATAAAGACCTTAACCAAAAGGGGGAAAGGGTAAAGGCAAAGGAGTTTATAAGGCTAAGAGACTTCAAAGTGAGTCAGGAGGGAACCTGCATATCTCAGCAGGATCTCATTGACCAACAAAGTAAATAATGTCTCAAATAGCAGGGCTCCTAAGGGCTCTGGAGACATCCAGACCATATAGGCAGCTCAGGAGTTTGTTGCTCTGCCAGTGGCCCTAATTTGGAATGTATGCTCCTCAGTGTGACATAGTTGGTCTTAGTTGTGGTTTCCCTATGCATGGTTCTTCTGTCCCTTCTACTCAAACCAATATTTAGTAATAAAGTTGATAAGTGCATGTCCAAGAGACTGAAATCTTTGGGCTGCCCATGTGCCAGTTGGGCCTTGAATCTGAACAGAGTTGCAATATATACTCTCCAGTTCATTGGACTCATCTAAGAAAATGAACTGGGAGATGATAATGGACAGTGACCATCACAAGGAATAGAGACTGCAACTGCAAGCAAGATAGTCCCATCTGTCTGCCCCATGGGATCTAAACCCCTCTCATTGTGGTGTGGGAACCCTCTGATCTTTACATCTAAGAAATGACTTGGATTGCCCACACAGAGAATTCACCAGATCAGTTCCTGCCATAAACAGGAATTTTCCTGCTTATCTTATCTTCCTTATCTCCCACCCTATCTCCTACATATATCACTAAATATTTCTGTAATTTGTTTCCGCATTATCAGCCTGGAATTTTTTTATGTGATTTACAACCTCATAACTGCCTGCTCCCCTGCACCTGCACCCTGAAATTGACTGTGAAAAAATCCTGAATAAAGAGCATGGGGATCAGCTTGAGAGCACAACTTCTTCAACTGTTCTCCCCAGACCTCTCTCAACTTTTGTGTTAAGGGTAATTTCATTGCACCGTCGTGGGCTCTGCTGTACAGACCCCCGCAAGACATTGCAGGATGGGTTCCTGCAGTGGTTTTAATTGGCATTTTTTCAATGGCTAATGATGTTGAGAATTTTTTCATGTGCTCTCTGGATATTTGTATATCATCTTTGGAGATATGACTGTTCAAGTTTCTCCCATTTTTAAATTGAGATATCTTTTTGTTGTTAAATCGAAAGATTTCTTTATGTATTCTCAATATTAATCCTTTATCAGATATGTGGTTTTCAATTATTTCCCCAATGTATAGCTTGTCAGATTACTTTCATGATATAGATCTTTGAAGAACAGAGGTTGCATTTATTGATTTTATGAGGTCTCTACTTTTCTCATTTCTTTTTTTTTTTCTGGTGCTTTGGGTTTAATGACCAAGAAACCATTACCTAACACAAAGTGCTGAGGATGCTTACCTATATTTTTGTCTATGAGTTTTGTAGTGCTAGCTCTAATATTAAGGTCTTTGATCCATTTTAAGTTGATTTTCATACATGGTGAGAGATAGGGATCCTGTTTATTTTTCTTCTTTTTTTGTTTGCTTTTTTTGAAAATGGAGATCCAGTTTTCCCAGCACCATTTGAAGAATGGACTATTCTTTCCCCAAAGTGTGGACTTTGCCACTTTTAAAAAATCAGTTAACCATAAATTTAAAGGTTGATATTGGAGTTCTCTATTCTATTCTAGTCATCTATTTGTTCATCTTTGTGCTAGTACCATGCTTGTTTACTTACTGTGACTTTGTAATAAGATTTATGACCAGAAAATGTAAGTACTTATTTCATTCTTTTTAAAAATGGCTTTAGTTCTTCAGGGCCTCTTACATTCTTACAATATAAACTTGATAGTCTGCAAAGGGTATTGGAATTCTAATAGGGATTGAATTAAATCTATTAATTGCTTTTGGTAGTATTGTTATCATAGTGATATTTAGTCTTCCTATCCATGAACACACAGTGTTCTCCTATTTATTTACATCTTCTTTGATTTCCTTTAGCAATGTTTGAAAGTGGTTTTATTGATATATATTCACACACCACACAATCTATCAAAAGTATAAAACAAACAGTTGTTCTCAGTATAATCAGAAAGTTGAGAATTAATCACTAGAATCAATTTTAGAACATTTTCATTACTACAAAGAGAAAAAAAAAAAGCCCTCTCAATCCTTCTATCTTTCCCCATGCCCACATAACCACTACTCTATTTCTATCTATATAGTTTTTTTATATTTATATTTTATACAATTGTAATCATACTATAGGTAATGCCTTTTGTTTGGTTTATTTCAATATTCTTCAAATATTTTGGAAAAAGCATATATTGGATGATAATAGAATACAGAAATGCAGGCTCCATTTCAAAGCATTGAGAGTAAATTGACTTAAAATATGATACATGGAGTTAAGGGAAAACCAAAAAGGTAAGCTGCCTGATGCTCAGTTTAGTTTCAATTACTGTTTTATTCTGTGTTTTATTTAAGTGTATGACTATAATCGAAATGTTTGTAGAAATAAATATACTTCTGTTATAAAATGTCAGCATTTTACTGTCACAAATAATTAAGAAAAAAGTAAACAAGCAAGAAAAAATTCAAACAAATTGCGTTTGCTTTTTGCAGAGCTTTTTCCATCCAGTTATTAAATATATATATCATATTAATTTTTCATTTAATTTCTATGTAATTTTTTAGATAGTACATATTATACTATAGAGCACAGTTAAAACTTTTTATTTGTTTTTACATCATTAAGCAAAAATATTGCAAGAATTATACTTGAATCATTAGCAAATTCTCAGTTTGTAACGTATCAAGAGCTACAACATTTCCAAGTACTTGACTTTATATTAAATTGGAATTGGGCAATGTTTGCTACTAAATAATATTTTTTGAACGTTTTCAATTGGATGAATGAATGCATATACTTTTATTAATGTCAAGATTTAAAGCAATGTTTGGAAAGAATTATGGAAATCTTCATGATTTTTATTAAATATTAGATTTTTATTTTCTGAAACATTGAGATCATGACAACTATAATTTCATGATATGTATTTTATCAGCCTTATAATCCATAAACTTTTCTGATCTTTTCAGGTGACTGTTAAGCATTTTTACAGCACTGGACCATGGAAAAAAGAATAATGTCACTATGTTTATTCTTTTGGGACTTTCCCAAAAGAAACACATAGAAATACTTTGTTTGGTATTGTTTTTAATTTGTTACATTGCTATTTGGATGGGAAACTTGATCATAATGATTTCTGTCTCATGCACTCGATAAATTGACCAACCCATGTATTTCTTCCCTAATTACCTTTTCACTCTGCGACCTTTGCTACACATCCACAGTGATAGCCAAACTGATAACTAACGTACTGGCAAAGAGGAAGACCATTTTGTACAGTAACTGCATGATACAGCTATTTATCATTTACTTTCTTGAAGGGACTGAGATCTTTATCCTCACAGGGATGGCCTATGACTAATACGTGGCCATCTGCAGGCCTCTGCACTACACCGTCATCATGAGCAGGTAGAGGTATAATGTGATCATCATAGCTTGTTATTCTGGAGGATTGGCCCACTCTGGCAGTCAGTTTCTTCTCACCATCTTCTTACCCTTAGGTGGCCCCAATGGGATAGATCACTACTTCTGTGATATGTTTCCTTTGCTGAAACTGGCTTGCACTGATACATACAGAATTGGTCTTTTGGTAATTATGAATTCAGGTCTGATTGCTTTGGTGTCTTTTGTGATTGTGATGCTATCTTATTTCCTGATACTATAGACCTTTAGGGCTTACCCTGCAGAAAGCCATAGCAAAGCTCTTTCTACTTGTGGGTCTCACATCACAGTTGTGGTGCTATTCTTTGTGCCTGTTTTCTTCATTTACATTAGACCACCTATAATTTTCCAGAAGATAAAATGGTTAATCTTCTCTACTCCATCATTGTCCCCATGTTCAAGCCTCTGATTTACATTCTTAGAAACTTGGAAATGAAAAATGCCTTGAGAAAAGTGTGGAGCCATTGATTTTCTGGAGAGAAGTAGCATTTGAAAGGCATTTCGGGTTTTCACTTTAGGTCTTGTGAAGTAGGTGTTTATTCAACTCCTGAGCCTTAAAATTGATCTGGAATGATATATAAAGTGTTGTCATTAATATTTTACAAGACTTCATTCTTGGCTAATTTTATTCTCTCAGTTTGTTGTTTCTCCATAATCCTCACATAGCTGCCTCAAGTCATGTTCATCATTCTTTAACATTTTAATTTTACAGGATAAGGAAACCATTTCCTTCTCTTCTTGGAGCCTTCTTGGCAAAAACTAACAGTAGAGGAGAAATGTAATTTTTAGACTCTTAGTCTCAGTATCACAGAACAGAGATTAGAAGGGTGTAATTTTCAGATGAGTCCAAAAGATGAATAAGTAAATCTTTTAACCCGTTTGGCTACTCAGCATCTATTAACACTCCTCTATAGTTACTGAAACTCCATAATAAAACAATAACTTCTTTCTCTTGCCACTGAACAAGATGAATCTACAAAGATTATTATCCCATAGAAAAACAAAACATCCCCATTGCCTTTGTAAGCATATGTGGATTTTGCTAATCAAAATGCTAGTTTCTCTTTTGGTTTGGTTACAGTTCCACTTGAATAATAATCAACATCAAGAGACAATAAAATTAACTATCCCAAAAATGTGTTATGTGAAATAATAATAAGGGAAAATTTAATTAGTTCTTATATATATATGTATTATGTACACTGTGTATATATATTTTTATATATACACTGTCTTTTGGAAAGTAGTTACAAACAACCTGCAAGGAAAATTCATTTCCTTAGACTGAAATAAATGTTTTTTTCTGAATTCATAATTTACTCAATAATTAATCATGTGTAGCTTATGCACCTCTAGAAGTAATTTTAGGGATGCAAAGACAGACTGATTTTACTCAAATGGATATGCATATAATTCTACTTGCCTTTACACTTTTGCTCTGAGTATATGACCTCCCTTTTTTTGTGGGATCACTGGTTGAAAGATAGGTGCCAATTTTCCCTTTATTTATGCAAGGTTTCTATCTATGACTGGTAGGTGGAATTAGAAAATGTCTACTTTTGTTAGCACTAATAGTTAAGGAAATATGAATTCAAGAAGCTGAAAGATATATTGTGAAAATTAGGAGAAAAATCGGAAATTCATTGAGGAAAAAGGAAACACTGAGATGGAAAGCATAGGGATGGGCCCAAAATAATTCTGCATGGTGAATTATATCCTTCCTTTCCATATCCTGCCTACATGTGTGATATATATTGAATTTATTTTTTTACTCCATTGTAAACATAACTGATTTTTAAACAGTTAAAGTGAAATAAAGGCATTGTCTCTGAATTCTATAGTTATTTGTTTTGAGATTAAGATAGTCATAAAAAATTAAGGAGTCATCCACTGAGGATGTGATGTGATGTTCTTAAAAGACAATAAGTACAGTCAGTAATAGGGGAATGATACTTAGGTGCATAGGGAATTTCTAAAAAGGAAACATTACTAGGAGTTTTGGTAGAAAATCCATGAAGTGTTAATTATAATTGACTCATATGCTAGCAAACTAGAGAGCAGACCAAAATCAAAACTGATGTTTAGTTTGGTTAAATAGCTTAGAGGTCATACACCTGTTCATCCCAAAGCCAGATTATAAACCCAGACAGGTTCACATAATTATGTTCATAGGTTTTATGAGACTTTATCTTTAGCAATGGAAATTAGTTCATAGATTATGCACCATCTTAATTGAAATATGCCTTTATAAAATATGTAGACTAGATCTATCACTTTGGTGATATTGAACCTAAGAGCATGTGGTTTCATGCTCTTAAAAGAGTGTAATAGAGAAAGAATCATCATCTTTTTTCCTTGTTCATTATTCGAATTACAAAGTGACTTTTAGTGGCCACAATAGCATTGTTTTTCTTTGAGATCATGAGAAGATTCAGTGCTTTTTATTCAGAAATGTTAGCTTTAAGTTTCTTACTTTTATTGGTTGGCTAAATATGTAGAAGACTGGAACAGACTTAATAACTTTGATTTGAGTATTATTAACATTTTTATGTACTTAAAGTATTCGGCTTTATTTATTACCTAATTTTTCATCACTTATCAAAACTAGAATGGCTAAAATTGGGCAATGCTAATAATTGTGGAAATTACTTGGTTTTGCATTAAATAATTAGTGAATTATGATAAAGTGTGTGTTTTAAGAATAAATTATTGCTGTTTCAGTTCTGTATCTTTTGTGATAATGGATTTGGGCACTGGATTCAAAACTATTGTTTCCAGTTCTGATTTCTAAGTGCCCATAGGTATTTGTATATACCTAATCCAAAAAAGCCTCAAGTAATTTTTACCTCTCTAATGTACTATTACCCTTGTCTGACCATCAAACTGAATATAGTACTATATTAATTTACATAGTAGGTTATTCTTTTCAAAGTTCTCTATTTTTACTTTTAAATTTGAATCTCAGAACTCACTCACTGATTAAGGGGAATGCATATCTACATTTCAGATGAAAATATTTTTGAAGGAAATGAAGTCACTTCCAGTGTTCACTTCTAAAATGTGTGGCTGAGTTAGGAATAGAAAGTCAGGATTCTCTCCAGTCTAAAATTATGGAGCTAGCCAATAAGGGTCAGTTTATACATGGAGAATCATTGGATTATGGGAAAAGGAAATCAACAGAGAAGATTTCCAAGAATGGAAGTAAACCATCAACTTTAGCCTTGAGAACAAAGGACCCAGGGTTTCACACATTTATTTATTTAAACTATTTGGTTAGAATGTCAGAACACATTTAATTAGTAGGAGTATTAATTTTGTATCAATAAATGCAGCCAGATGTTTGTTTGACTTTGCCTGTTTATTCTAATAACCTTAGTTTCTTTTAAAGCTTAATTTCACATGAATACATTATTTTCTCATTTTATTCAGGTGGGTTTTTATTTACATGCACAAAATTAAAATAATGTTTTTGTCCCTTCAAATTAATAAGCAAAATAGATGAGTTTTCCTAATATTTAAAATTATATCTTAAATTTAAAATATTATTTTTACTTATAAATAAGAATATATTTACATAGTATAACTGAAGATATGGTGAGACGCCTTACTCCTCAGTGGATTGTCTTTAAGCTATATTAAATCTTAAAATTGCACCATTCAAATAAATTCATTGTTTTAAACCACCTTAATTGGAATGGAATTTTTATTTCAAGATTGACATGGTTAACAATCTGTAAAAGACTGAAATGAGGAAGCTATCTAAAGTAAATTGATAGGAGTGGAGTTGGCTCTAGCAATTAAGCACCTCCCTCCCAAATCAGAGGTCCTGGGTTCTGCTCCCAGTGTCTCCTAAAGAAAAAAGGAAAATGAACAGACACAGCAAGTGAAAAAAAACAGAAAGTAGTGGGGAGAAATAAATCTTTAAAAAAAAATAAAGTGAATTGGTGAGGAAATATAGATACATTAATACAGAAAATGCATCGCCAGTGTTGCAATTTTAAAGTAGATAAATATTAATGATGCAATTTTGGGTAACAATTTATAGTGAAAACAATTGCACCATGTAGTTACCAATTCAATGTTATTTTTCCATAAGCTTAAGACTCAAACTAAGTTAGCAGAAGCCCTACTAAACCTCAAGTACTTAACTATATTTGGATATATTATATCATGTTTGTTTAATAAAATATATTCCCAATGATGTATAGTTTCAAACTATATTTATTCATCTGATACTGAACCTTAAATTAAAAGCCCTTGTATTTTGATTGAGGGGATTTAACTAGTGATCCTCAAAGTTTACTTCCTGCTCATAATGATTTTATGATACTGTAATTTCATTTCCTTTATGAAAGTCACATTTATTGGTCTGTGCTCTCAACAAGTGTTGGAGTACAGATTTGGATAACACTAATGTTTTGATAATAAAATCAGACTTTAAAATATCTTTGATTAATAAAGCAAGGCCTTTTTTATTTTTTCTTTGAACTTTGTAACAATTTTCTAACAAAATCCAGGCAGGTTTTTCTTTTTATGAAGAATATTACAAATTCAGATATAAACTGGTAATCACAATTACACAATATGATATAATAAAAAATATGACCCAGTTTGCAACTTTTTGATTTCCATAACTTTCCCCCAAAACTTTTCATAAAATTTTTCTCTGAATTATGCAGTATAAGTTTCTTTACTAGTTATGGCATAGGCATATCTTGAACAAATATAGAAAACAGAAATCCAGACACCAATTCAAAACATGAAGAGGAAATTGACTAGCAAAATATAATCTACATAGTCAAGGGCAATGCCATCAAGGTCAATCTGCCTAATGATCCTCTTATTTAGTTTTCACTATTGCTCTATTCTATGATTCATTTAAGTATATGATTTTAATTTAAAATATCTATGTAAATATCTATATTTCTATTATGCAATGTCAGCAATTTACTGTCATATATTTAAGGAAAAATGGTAAGGAAACTATTAAAATTAGTGAAAACAATTGCATTGGCCTCTTGAAGAGATCTTTTCTCTTCTAATTATTCAATAAATAAGTATCATTATGATAATTTTTTTCTTTTATTTTTCTACCTCATTCTGAAATGACTTTGAGACAGAATACATTCCACTTGGGACCACTCTGAAAACTTTACATTTTCTTCTAAACCATTAAACAGAAGCATTGTATGACCTATGCTTGCATATTTAACAAATATGGAGATTGTAAAGAACAGCTTGGTCCCTTTAGTAGTAATTTGTATATTCCATTAGAATTGGAAAATGCTTTTTAAATGTTTTTAATTTTTCTAAATTTTACTGATTCTGGAATTGAGAATTGTTTTCTACATAATAATATATCTTAAAAGTTTTTAAATAAATGATTATTTGCATTAATTTCTACTAATGTCCTAGATTGAACATAATTTTATGAAAGATTTATGGAAATCATCATGAGAATAAGAGAAAAGACACTTTTATTAAATATCAGATCATTTTCTAAATCATTGGAGTCATGTCAATTAAACATAGTTTCATATAAGTGTGTTACCATCAATATTTACCCTAAAACCTTTTGAAATTGACTTATGAAATATATTTTTCAGGTGATTGTTAGGTATTCTTATATTTTTACTGCACTAGACCTGGAAAAAAAAATAATGTCACATTCTAGTTATTCTCTTGGGACTTTCTCAGAACAAACACATAGATATATTGGTTTTGTATTATTTTTATTTTGATACATTGTTATTTGGTTAGGAAACTTGTTCATAATGATTTCTATATTTTTGCATTCAGCCAATTGACCACCCATGTATTTTTTCCTTTCTTACATCTCACTTTCCAACCTTTGCTACACATCCACAGTGATGCCCAAACTAATGACTGACTTACTAGCATAAAAGAAGGTCATTTTCTATTTTAATTGCATGGCAGTTTGGTGTGAAACTATACACAATAATAAACTTCTGAAAACCATTTTTGGAGAAACTTAACAAGTTAACCTCTAAAAGAATTTTTATAGACATTATGAACTTCATGCAGGAAACTTTATATATGTTAGAAGAAATTTTATGTTAGTAGTGAAATAATGATTGGTCATTTATTGGTGCTTAAAAAATACAATTTGCTATAAAAAATTGCCACAATTGATTATGGTGCATCATTCCAGATCTTAATGCATCATTACATAATATGTATTTTATGTACCTTGTAACTTTCTAAAACTTAAAATTCTGAATTCATGAACAAATTTCAACCTATGTCTATTATATAAAAATTATGATCTGCATTTCAGAATACAGCTACAATTTTAAAAAATCTATTCATATTCATAAAAATGGAAAAAGTAAAATGCAAAAATATCAAAACTGATCCAATATTTAAGGAAATTTTAATGTTTCTTTAACCACATAAAGGAAAATTAAACTTTTTAAAAAATTTGAAACACCAGGTCCAATTTTACTGGAGTAAATAATTATTCTAAATAGTAAAGGAAGAGATAGTATTATCCTATACCAACTCCTTCCTAAAAAATAAAGAAGACATATTCATCAATTCATTTAATAAAAGCAGTATAAACATAAAATCAAAACCAAATGATAAAGGGAATTATGGCCCAATCTCGGTCATAAATATAAATGAGAATCCTAAACACAGTGTAAACAAATGACTTCAGCAAATCATGACAGACATTTAACACTTCATGACAAGTATATGCTAAGAATATATGCTTTTCCCTTAGACATTCATATATTTAAGGAGAAAAACTATATCATCTCAAAAATAGTAAAAAAAATATATATATAATGGAAATTCTTAGAGGAAGATTTGAAGAAAGCTTCTTCATCTGTTACAGGTCTGTGAAAGTAAAACAAAAGAAACTTAGAGTGAACATAATGCTCAATATCCAGAGGATGGGAAATAAATCCATTGAAGCTCAGGGGCCTTCCCCTTGGTGAAATTTCTAGTGACCAATGTTGTGAGGCAAGTTGAGATAACCTTCTAAGTGAAGGATAAGCTTTTGCATCTGGCCACTACTATAACCATAAAAGGGACACTACAGCTAGATGTTCTCTTTGGATTTAAGAGACAATACATTCCTCATTTGGGTGTGCTATTCCATCCCATTTACCAAGTGACTGGAAATGCTACTCACTTTAGTGGGGACCAAAAGGACAGGCTTCTTAAATAAACAGCAAAATTTAACACTTACCCATCCAACTCTAGACATCTCCATTGATATTCAACTTTTTGAATTAATCATTCCAGGAAGTAATCACCAGAAGACCCACATCAAAATCAGAATTTGACTTGATCCATTCTTATCTTTCTTGACTTGTTTTAAATATACTTCATCATTTACGTGCTTCCCCTTAAGGTTCTAATTTCCGTAATTTTTCAATCAGTCTAGATGTGGAATTTTGTGAGGGGAAAACTGTTGCTGACATGTTTATCATTACATTTAATTTCTGCAATTATACTCTTGACCTGAACACTTGGCTTTCTATTGCACAAGGGATAATGGTACATTAAATACACTTGTAGCTGTTTGTTATTATTGATGAATTCAAAAAAAGTAATATTGGATTATGTTTGTAAGTTGGTCTCTTGCTCTGGGCATATAACAGTGTATTGGATTCAGAGGTTTTACTTTTACTTGATTAACTAATGATTAAGGCTTTGAATGGGCCACATAAGTAGAATGTTGCATCCCCATCCCCGTGGTGGGCAGAAAGTCACAGAGAAACTCTGCACTGCAGAGAAGGGAGTTTGGAGTTTTTGAGCTGGAGCCTGGGAAGTAATCACAGAGGAGCTTGGTTGTGAAGAAAGAGAAGAGGCCCGGGGAAGAGAAACAAGCCATTCACCTGATAATCTAGAGCTGGCCTTGTGGAGAGAGCACAGGAGCTGAGCCCAGACAGAAGCAAGCCCCAGGAAGAGAGGAACCCAGGAAGCCTGAACTTTCACAAACATCAGCAGCCATTTTACTCCAAAACATGGCAATGGACTTTGGTGAGGGAAGTAACTTAGGATTTATTACCTGGTAACTGTAAGCTTCTACCCCAAATAAATACCCATTATAAAAGCCAACAGTTTTCTGGTATTTTCCATCAGCTACCCTTTGGCTAACTAATACAGTATATTATTGATTTTCCTTAATGGAGGCCATGGTTAAAAAGAAGAAGTACCACAGAATATCAGTTCAGTTCTATTCATATTTACAAACTTGGTGAACTTTCATCCAATTTCTAAGCCTTAATTACAGTCTTCATATGTGTTTTGTGGTAGTGGATGACGCTAGATGATATTGAAGGTATTATCCAGATCACACAGCAAAGTTTCCTACATAAATGAAGGAAAAACCTCATGAACCAAAGGTGACCTTGGCCTATATCCCAGTTTTCAGTCAGTCTCACTAGTTTCATTGTCCAGTATTATTACTCCCTAATAAAAGGGTCTCCCTGAGTATAAAGGAAACAGTTTTGCATAGTTTGAATGGTGAAAAAAAGCTTCAAAAGATATTGTTTGTAAGTTGGACAGTGAGGATAAACAAATTACACCCAGAAATCTCTTCACCTATGTGCCTTTTAAGTTTAGGACTTTTCACAGGGTGGGAAATTTTCCATGCTACACATTAACGAAGAGAATCAATTGCATATTCATGAAATATTTTTAAAATGAAGTCATAAATGCATTCATAGAAGTACATTTATAAGACTGAAAGCTAATCACCATCCAACTTGAAATTTCAAATTACTGGAATGCACTGCTGATAGGGTAAAATGATTAATAACTGTATTCATATATTCATAACTTCCATAATTATGCTGTGAATAGTATACTTTGATTAAATTGCCTTATTTTGGAGGCATGGTTTTTTCCAATGTAAAGACTTAAAATGTACAATAATATTTGCAATGTTTTCTGGCATTGCTTTGTTGTTGTAATAATGGAGTCCTCAAAAAAATGGAAGTGCCTAGGACTTCTCTCAATCCATGACTGGAGTTTCAATTACAACATGTTCCTTAAAGCAGAACACAACTTCCATACCATGTAGTACTTAAAATTTGCCCTGATAAATGCACAATAATATTGACTGTGTGTGGAATCATGAAGGACAAAATAAGCCCTATAATATCAGACGTGGAAGGGATGAGATCTTCTGATGCATCGCCTTTGTGCACAGGCTCAGAGAAGTAAAGTAACAGAGAATGGCTGACAGATGTTCCTTCTATGAGGATTGCAACTGTAGAGAACAGCAAACCACCTTTCTGTCCCAGCTGAATATGGTGACTTTCACAAGTCTATGAAAAGAATAAGGTGGGGCAAAGACTCAGATAGGATAGGCATCATTTCCCTTCAAACAGCTGGTCTCTGCACCACACTTTCCTCGTGGCATTCCTCGTGTCTGTGTTTCTCAGTGTGTAGATAAGGGGTTGAACAACAACCATGTTGTAAAATAGGGCAAACACCTTGTTGTCACTGACAGAACCAGCTATGGGGACACAGGTGAAGATGAGGGGCAAGAAGAACATGAGCACAACAGTGATGTGAAAGTTGCAGGTGGAGAGGGATTTGCAGAGGCTATCAGATGAGTGGGTCCTCAGGGTGGACAGGATGATGCTGTAGGAAATTACCAAGGCAACAAAAGCCAAAATGGACATCACCCCTGTGGTGGTAATGATTGCAATAACCAACAGACTGGTGTCAGTGCAGACCAGCT
Source organism: Cabassous unicinctus (assembly GCA_029593785.1). Classification (NCBI taxonomy): domain Eukaryota; kingdom Metazoa; phylum Chordata; class Mammalia; order Cingulata; family Chlamyphoridae; genus Cabassous; species Cabassous unicinctus. The sequence goes on from JAQZBX010003685.1 coordinate 27,556, forward strand.
TTAGTAGGGAGAATACATCACAGAAATAATGGTCTAACGAATAGGGGCCACAGAAGGGAAGTTCTGTGATAATCAATACATATGTGAGTGAATGGATAAATGCTCCAGTAACAGAGGCCATCATCAAGATATAGCACACATGTCTGCTCGTGATGATCATATAGTGAAGGTGCCTGCAGACGGCTGCATAGTGGTCATAAGCTATTGCCACCAAGATGAAGATCTCAGTGGCACGAAAGAAGTGGGCATAAAACATCTGGGCCATGTAGCTGTTGTAGGAGATGGTCTTCCACTGGGGCAGTAAGTCCTTGATCAGTTTTGGAGCTATAGTTCAGGTGAAGCAGATGTCCATAAAGGACGGGTAGCTGAGGAAAAAGGACATTGGCTTCTCACTGAGGTGGCTTCCCCTGATGGTGAGCAGAATGAGCAGGTTACCCAAGAGAACTGCAAAATTGCAAAGTGAGAACAGCACAAAGCAGGTAGCCTTCACATCCTCATCACTAAAAATGCCCAGGAGGATAAATTTGGTGATCTTTTCATTTCCCATGGATGCTGCGGGATTGGTAATTTGGGGGGGGGGGTTAATATACATGAAACACTAGAACTTTTGAAATTGTTTATTTATTTTCAAACTCATTCAGTCATTTGATACATATATATTGTATTGAAGTATATCATTTATACATGAACATACATAAATAATAAGTGTATAGTAAAAGTTCTGAATTTACAAAACAAACATGAATTTCATCATACAAGACTCACATATATTACCCCAACACCAACACCTTGCATTGTTGTAAAATTTTTGTTACAAAGTATGAAAGAATATAATCAAAATATTACTACTATCTCCCATATCTTAAATTTGGTGTTTTTTCCCCCAACCCACCCGATGATAAACACCCTGTACTGGTATTATACATTTTTTATATACTTCATGAGAGACTGTTCACATATTTGTCCTGTTAACTATAGTTCCACAAGGTTCTTTTTTTTTCATATAATAAATTTTATTTTAAAATAAATTTTAGATTAAAAAAAGTTACATAGAAAGTATAGGATGTTCCCAGATACCCAACTCCTTCACCCTCTCACATTTTCCCCTATTAATAATTTCTTACATTAGTGAGGTACATTTGTTAAAATTGATGAATAAACACTGAATCATTGCCACTATCCAAGCTCTAGAGTTTACATTATGGTTTACCTTTTGCACTATACAATTTTATAGGTTTTGACAAAATGTGTAATGGCTTATACCTGTCATTGCAATATTATGCAAAAAATTCCAATATCCTAAAAAAAAGCCCTATGTTCTACTGAGTCTTCCTTCCTCCTCTCCTCTGAACATCTGGCAACAATTATCTTTATCACTATTGCTTATTGATTCTTTATTATGACTCAGTCACTCTATTTGGTGCTAGGGGTAGAACAATGAAAAAATATATACAATTTCCACTAACACATTGAGTAAAGCTCATTAAGGTGAACTTCTGGTGACAAAATTCTATATGAACAAAAATATTTTAAAAAACAGCAGAAGATGAGTATCTGTGTATAACTCCTACAAATCAATAATATAAATATAAGTCATCCAATTTTGCAAAAGAATAAAATATTTTAATAGGAATTGGAATAGAAATTCCAATTGTTCAATAAGCATATATGAAAATACTCACCCTCATTAGGATAAAGGAAATACAAATTAAACAATGAGATATTTTTGTCATACATCATTTTCATGAAAATAAAATGGGAAAACCTGTCCATAAAAAAGTTGGATGATGTTTTAGGAAATCAACATGCTGTCTCTTGAAATCACCTTATTTTCATTATAACCATGTCCAAATTTGGAAAATAGAAGTGACCTAAATATCTAACAATAATAGAATGTAAATAACATGTGATAGGCACTTATTATGGAAAATAAGTCAGAAATTTAAATTTTGGCTGTATCTGGTACATTTAACATGAATAAATCACTAAGCTATATTGTTGAGCTAAAAACATTAGGCACACAATGATAATCATAATATGATAGTCTATATGTTAAAACTTGCTCCAGAGGTAGCAGGCAAGATAGTGTCAGTTTAAGTGGGCACTCACCATCTCTCTCACAAAAGACAGCTGATTGGAGACAGAATCTTGCACAAGAGAGCTGTTCTGGAAGCCTATGGAGCGGGAGCCTTTGGGGCATTGATCTGGAGGGAGCTAGGCAGGGAGATAGATTGCTCAAGATAAAACCATGAGTATATAGCCCCTTGCCTGGAAATCAAGGATGGATGGCTAAGCCCCACCCTCAGGGCAAAGGGCCAGAGGAACATTAAAAACTGCAAGGGAATAGAACAAGAAGAGCAAAATGTCAAAGAGAAAGCTTAACACACACAAAACCAGCAGTTAAATAAAACTCTAGAGCAGAGAGAGAAGCTAATCAACGGAATAAACCCATCAAGATAAAAAGATAACCAGAGGGCAACAAAAAATTAAAAATCATACTAAGAAACAAGAAGACATGGACCAGTCCAATCAACAAACTAAAAACCAAGAAGAGATGAAGAACATCAAACAACTAATCAAAGTAGTCCAAACAAATAGCATGGACCAACTTAATGAAGTGAAGGAAGAGATTAAGGATATTAAGAAGACACTGGGAGAACATAATGAAGAAATTGTAAAAATACATAAAAAGTTAATGAATATGTTGGTGATGAATGGCACAATCCAGGAAATCAAACAGGCACTGGAATCACATAACAGCAGATTTGAACAGGCAGAAAAAAGAATTAGTGATGTGGAAGACAGTACATCTGAAATTAAACAGATAGTAGAACAGATAGATAAAAAGTCAGAAAAAAAATCCAGCAAGGATTTAGGGATTTAAACAACAACAAATAAGGAAAAACAAACACTTTATAGACATCCCAGAGGGAGAAGAAAAGGGAAAGTGAACAGAAAGAATGCTGAAGGAAATAATGGCTGAAAACTTCCCAACCGGATTGCATGTCCAGGAAGCACAGCACACCCCAAACAGTATAAATCACAACAGGCATACTCCAAGACATATACTTGTCAAAATGTCCAATGCTCAAGACAAAGAGAAAATACTGAAGGCAGCAAGAGAAAAGAGAACCATCACATACAAGGGAAGCTCAATAAGATTAAGTGCTGATTTCTCATCTAAAACCATGGAGGCAAGAAGGCAGTGATATGACATACTCAAGGTACTAAAATAAAAAACTTCCAGCCAAGAATTCTCTAGCCAGCAAAGCTGGCATTCAAAAATGATTTTAAGTGCACAAGATTCACAGATAAACAGAAAATAGGAGAAAATGCCGGTCTGCTCCTGAGGACGGCTTTGCTGTGATGATCTTCCCTAAGGTAACCCGCTGACACCTGGTTTGACAGGCTGTGGCAATGCTGGCTGGCCACCGCCTGGAGGAGCATGACCCCAAGGTGATTGTTACTGACCTTCTGCAGTGATTTGGCCCACGTGAGGCTGACCCTGCAGAACTTTGGACCAGTCTTAGATAAACAGAGTGAGTCACTTGCAGTCTGTCACCCAGGAACTTGCTGTCCTCAGTCAGATGTCTCCTTTCTTGCCCCAGGGACTGCAGGACCATGCTTGGATCTGTGACAGGGTACCACCTGTGAGGACCTTGAGAAGAGCCCATGCAGGATTGCCCCTCCCCCCCACACACACGTGACCACTGGGACCACAGCAAGCAAGAGGCTCCTGTAACTCTTCAAGGTGGGGCAGTACAAAAATTATCAGACCAGATAAGGTAAAGAAAATATCCAAAAGAGGAGAGCTAAGATTTGACCAATTGGAGTAAAGATTTCAGTGACATGACCACTGACTTTCAGCTTGATAACTTGAGTTCTCTACTGGGTTAGGATGACTACCCTACTCAGAAGGAAAGAATTTCAAGGGAATCCTGAAATTATGAAGATGACTAGTCACAGGCTGTGACTTGAATGCATGAGGTTTGAGTATTAAAATCTGATAAACAGAAGGTACAATTAGAAAAGTTGTGTAATACTTTTAACTTGTATATCCAGAAATATCAGGTATGACTGAAAGCTTACAGGTATAACCTCACCTTGGTGTTGGATTTGCTTAGAAATAAAATGAATGGTCTCACCATTTTAATGTGCAACAAAACAGAATAAATCCTATTAGGAAGCAAAGTTAGCAGGCTTCATTTTTTATGATGAACAATGACTTAAAAAGGCTAATAAACATTAAACAATCTTCATTTTCCATCAGTCTGACTCAGTATCTAAAGCTATGCTTGAGACATGCTTGTTATTTTCACCACTTTATTTATTTTTAAATTTGCACTTCTACATAGCTGAGATAGAACTTGTCTTTGAGATCATTGGGAAGTCATTCTCTTTTGAAAGCTGACATTTTCGTAGACCACATCAGTATGACACTTGAGGGAAGTGAATATTAAAGCCCCAAATTGCCATTATATCTTGGGGAAAGATGTGAACCAGGATTATTAAAGAAAGGAACTGAGTCTATTAGCCACATAATTATCAGCACTCAGAAAATAAGTGGTAAAGAGGAATTTGGCAAGAACATACGTAAAAAAAAAAAAAAACTGAATTAGGTCTCTAAAGAATATATTGATACTTGAACTTCCTCTGGATTATCAATGAAAAAAATTGTTATGAATACAAATACCGTCCAACTTAGCAAGGAACATCTTTGAATTATGCTATCTAAAGAAAAATAAAATTTTAATCATCAAAAAAAAGGAGAGTATGCCAATAATAAGTCTTCACTTCAAGAAATACCATAAATTCCTAATCGCATTCAACAAAATATCAAAAGGATTATACACCTTGACCAAGTGGGTTTCATCCCAGGTATGCAAGGATGGTTCAATGTAAGAAGATCAATCAATGTAATACACCACATAAAAAGATTGAAAGAAAAAAAGCACATGATCATCTCTATAGATGCAGGAAAAGCATTTGACAAAATACAGCACTCACTCTTTCCTGATAAAAACAATGGAAAAGATAGGAATAGGAGGAAACTTTCTGAATATGATAAAGGGTATATATGAAAAACCCAAAGCTAACATCATCTTCAATGGTGAAATCCTAAAAGCCTTCCCTCTGATATCAGGAACAAGATGAGGATGCCCACTATCACCACTCCTATTTAACATGGTCTTAGAAGAACTTGCTTGAGCACGGAGGCAAGAAAAAGATGTAAAAGGCATTCAAATTGTAAAAGAAGAAGTAAAAATTTCATTATTTGCAAACGACATGATCCTATACGTAGAAAGCCATGAGAAATCTACAAGAAACCTTCTAGAATTTATAAAGGAGTTCAGTAATGTCGCAAGCTATAAGATCAATGCTCAAAAATCAGTAGCATTTCTTTACACCAATAACTAGGAATCTAAGGAGGAAATCAAGAAAAAAATACCTTTTACAATAATAACTAAAAGAATCAAATACATAGGAATAAACTTAACTAAAGATGTAAAGGACTTATGTACAGAAAACTACACAACACTGTTGAAGGAAATCAAAGAAGACTTAAATAAATGGAAGAATATTCCCTGTTCATGGATAGGAAGACTAAACATCATCAAGATGTCTACCCTATCCAAACTAATCTACAGATTTAATGCAATCCTAATAAAAATCAACACTGTATTTTTTAAGGAACTGGAAAAACTAACTACAAAATATATTTGGAAAGTTAAGAGACCACGAATTGCCAAAGATATATTGAAAAAGAAAAATGAAGTTAGAGGTATCACATTACCTGACTTTAAAGCATACTACAAAGTTACAGTGCCCAAAACTGCATGGTATTAGCACAAGGATAGACATACTGACAAATAGGACTGAATTGAGAGTTCTGATATAGATCCTCACATATACTTGACAAGACCACCAAGCCCACTCAGTTGGGAGACAATGGCCTCTTTAACAAGTGATGCTTGGAGAACAGGATATCTATAAACAGAAGAATAAGAGAGAAATACCATCTCACATACAAAAATCAACTCAAGATGGATCAAAGATCTAAATATAAGAACTAAAATCATAAAGACCTTGGAAGATAATGTAGGGAAGCAGCTACAAGACCTTGTAATAGGAAATGATTTCATGAACTTCACACCCAAAGCACGGGCAGCAAGAGAAAAAATACATATGGGATCTCCTCAAAGTTAAAAATTTCTGCACCTTAAAGGACGTTATTAAGAAAATAAAAAGTCAGCCTAGCCAATGGGAAAAAATATTTGGCAACCATATATCTGATTGGAGCCTAATATCCTGCATATATAAAGAAACCCTACACCTCGAAAATAAAAGGACAAATAACCCATTTAAAAATGGGCAAGTGACTTGAAAAGACATTTCTCGAAGGAAGAAACAGAAATGACTAAAAAGCACATGAAAAAATGCTCGACATCGCTAGCTATTCAGGAAATGCAAATCAAAACTGCAATGAGATACCATCTTACACCCATCAGAATGGCAGCTATTAAAAAAACAGCAGATTATAATTGTTGGAGAGGATGTGGAGGAATAGGAACCCTCATCCACTGCTGGTGGGATTGTGGAATGTTCCAGCCACTGTGGAGGACAGTTTGGCAGTTCCTCAGAAAACTAACAATAGATCTTCTGTATGATCCAGCGATTCCACTGCTGGGTATATACCCTGAAGAATTGAAAGCAAAAACACCAACAGATACGTGCACACCAATGTTCATAGCGGCATTGTTCACAATTGCCAAAAGTTGGAATCAGCCCTGGGCGCATGAACAGATGAATGATTAAACAAAATGTGGTACATACATACAATGAAGTATTACTCAGCTGTAAGAAGAAATAAAGTGCTAAGACACGGAATAACATGGATGAATCTTGAAGACCTTATGTTGAGTGAAGCAAGCCAGGCTTTGAAGGATGAACAGCATATCATCTCAGTGACTTTAATTGAGGAAAGTGAGCAGTCTCTGAGAACCAGTGTCTGAAATATAGGTTAACAAGGGAGAGAAAGAGAAAAGAAGATTGTGAGCCATCACCCATATGGTGATAATCTATGGTAAAGTGATAGAGTATAGCTGCATATTGAAGGGTAGGACAGGTGGGTAGTGATATTATTGGGTTTGGTGGTGCAGGGTTGACATGTGGGTAGTTGAGGAAGGGCAGGTTAGAATACCCAGGATACTGTGGGGAGAGTTGGGACAGGGACTAGGTAAACATGGGATTTGTGGGCATGATGTTGAAAGTGCAGGAGTGGAAATGCTCTTATGGCAGTATGGCAATCTACACTGGTATAGGGTGTAGATTGGGGGGGGGCAATCAGGAAGGGGTGCATCTGGAGAAGACTTCTGGGGAGTGTGTGAGTTTCATCCTGTCATAATGGGTTGTGACTGGGAGTGGAGACCCACACGGTGAGTGGGAAGGAGATGGACCTCCATCTTTGGGAGGACCAATTCACACAGAAACAGACAGGTGGGTGTCTCTTAGACACAAGGGTGGAGCCTAATAGGAGAGGATAATCAGCATATCAAGACCTCTTCTTGCATGTAACTATGAATCCTGTCATCCAACCAGTCAAGAGAGGTGAGTGTCATGTGCCTCAGGGGGATGGGGAGGAAGGAACAGAAAAGATCAAACAGGGGGTATTTATTGGTCTTGGGAAATGTTTTTCATTACCTTAGAGTGATGGCCACAAGACATGGTAAATATCATCAAAAATTATTGAATTGTACAATCTTGATTGTAAACTATACTGTAAACCATTGACAATGTTTAGTAGCTATGTTTCACTATCTGTATAACAGTTATAACAATGCTATCATCCATGTAAAATAGTTTTTAATATGGTGTTAGGAAAGGGGAAGGAGGTTGGCATATGAGAGTCTATAGTATTCTGTGTGTGACTTTGCAGTGACCTAAAACTTCTTTGAATATTAAATGAATATTCAGTAGACACTCGGGAGGGAGAGGGGGCAGGTGCCCCAGTTCAGACTGGATACCAGATTATGCAGTGATAAAAGGAAAAATGTTAAAAAATTTTTTTTTTAAATTTTTTCCCCCATTTTCTGAATATCCCAATCCTTTTATTTTATTTCTAGTGTTTTTTTTTTTAAGTTTCAATGTATTTTATCTCTTATATTTAAACTTATCTTTATTATTTCATTTTCCTATTAATTGTATTTGGCTATTATATGGGCCTCATCTTCAAGGAAGATTTGGATCAGAGAAGGGTTACAATGAGGGCAGGAGTTGATCATTGGTGGGGGTGTCTGGGATAGGGGTTTCATGGGAGGAAAGTCACCTAAATATGCATGAAAGATATATAAAATCTTCAATTGATCAATGAGTTGGGCTTGGTCACAGTGGGTAGACAGTCACTCAATAAATGAGGGAATACTGAATTCCCACCCTGGAGAGCTCTGATATATTCTCCAAGGTAGTAGCAACAGTCCCCTGAGTGCAGGGGCAGTGTCTGGCAAGGGAGAATGGTGCACTGATTGGTTCTTGTTATTGATGACTAGCCTTATGAGTCTTTGCTCTTGTAATTGAAACTTAGCCTACTGATATGGGGTGCCTAAGGGTTGCCACCTCAGAACCTCCTTGTTGCTCAAATTTGGCCTCTCTCTAAGCAAAACTCAGCATATGAATGCATTATCTTCCCACAAGTGTGGGACATGACTCCTGGGAATGAGCCTACCTTGCAATGAGGGATTAATACCAAGTGCCAAGTGGCAACATGACTAGAAAAATACCTTGAATAAAAGGGGGAAAAGGTAAAGACAAATGAGTTCATGTGGATAAGAGCCTTCAAAGAGAGTCGGGAGGTCATCCCAGAGGTAATGCTTACCCACACCTCAGTAGGATCTCATAGAAAACTAAAGTGGATATCATCCTACACAGAGGGGCTCCTGAGGACTCTGGAAACACCCAGGTGCTATATAAGGGGGAATAGCTACAGAGATTAATGCCTTTTCAGTGGGCTCTACTTTGGAATTTCTGCTCCTGAGAGTGACAGAGTTGGACTCTAATAAGTCCTCTGTGCACATGGTCCATCAGTCCCTTCTTTTCAAACCTATATGTGATTTTGGAGTTTGTAGGCATACTTTCAGAGACTGGAAGTGAATGTCTGAAAAACCATTTTACAGGAAAACGATAACCAATAAAAGGCGGGAGTAGCTATACTTATACTGGACAAAATAGACTTTAAATTCAAAACCATTGTAAGAGAAAAAGATGGACACTATTTATTAGTAAAAGGGGTAATCTTTCAAGAAGAAAGAACAATCATAAATATTTATGCATCTTATCAGGGCACCTCAAAATACATGAGGCAAACACTGGAAAAACTAAGTAGAGATATAGATGCCTCTACAATTACATTGGGGAACTTTAATACACCGTTATGACCATTAAACAGAACATTTCAACAGAGAATCAATGAAGAAATAAAGACTCAGAATAATACATTAGAAGTTCTAGACCTAATAGACATATACAGAATGTTACACCCAAATACAGCAAGATATACCTTCTTCTCCAGTGCACATGGATCATATTCCAAGATAGACCATATGCTATTCCACAGAAAAACTCTCAATGAATGCAAAAGGATTGAGATTATATGAAGTAATTTCTCTGAACACAATGAAATGAAATTGGAAATCACTAAGGGCCAGAAAAGCAGATTCAGCACAAAGATATGGAAGTTAAAAAACACTCTCTTAGACAAACAGTGGGTCAATAAGAAATCTCCAAAGAAATCAGTAACTACCTTGAAACAAATAAAAATGACAATACAACATATCAAAATCTATGGGATGCAGACAAAGCTGTACTGAGAAGGAAATTCATAGCCATAAATGCATATATCAAAAAAGAAGAAAGAACTAAAATTGAAGGCCTAACTGCACACCTGGAGGAATTGGAAAAACAACAACAAACTAACCCCAAAGGAAGTAGAAAGAAGGAAATGACAAAGATTAGAGCAGAACTAAACAAAACAGAAATTAAGAAAACAGTAGAAAAAATAATACCAAAAGCTTCTTACTTGAAAAGATAAAAAAAATTGACAAACCCTTAGCCAGACAAACAAAGAAAAAGAGAGAGCAGATGCAAATACACAAAATAAGAAAGGAGGAGGGGAATATCACCACTGACCCTACAGAAATAAAGAGTATCATAAGAGGATACTTTGAAAAATTATATGCCAAAAAGAATGATAAATTAGGGGAAATGGACAAATTCCTAGAAACTCACAAGCAGCCTTCCTTGACAAAAGAAGAAATTGATGAACTCAACAGTCCAATTACAAGTAAAGAGATAGAATCAATCATCAAAAATCTCCCAAGTAAGAAGAGCCAATGACCAGATGGCTTCACAGGTGAATTCTACCAAACATTCCAGAAAGAGCAAACACCACTCCTGCTTAAACTTTCCCAAAAAATAGAAGTAGAAGGAACATTGCCTAAATCACTCTATGATGCCAACATAACCCTAATAACAAAGCCAAAGATGCCACAAGAAAGGAAAATTACAGAACTATCTTTCTATTGAACCTAGATGCTAAAATCTACAACAAAATACTTGCCAATCAACATCAAATGAATTATACACCTCAAGTGGGTTTCATCCCGGGTATGCAAGAATGGTTCAACACATGAAAATCAATTAATATAAAACACCACATAAGCAATTTGAAAGAAAAAAAAATCACATAATCATCTCTGTAGATGCAGAAAAAACATTCAACAAAATACAGCACACTTTCCTGATAAAAACACTGCAAAAGATAGGAATAGAAGGAAACTTTTTGAACATGATAAAGGGTATATATGAAAAAGCCACAGCTAACATCATCTTCAATGGTGAAATCCTAAAAGCTTTCCCTCTAAGATTAGGAACAACACAAGGATGCGTACTATCACCACTCCTATTTAACTATGTTTTACAAGTTCCTGCTCAGGCACTGATGCAAGAAAAAGATATAAAAGGCATCCAAAATTGGAAAGGAAGAAGGAAAAATTTCACTATTTGCAGAAGAAATGATCCTATACATAGAAAGCCCTGAAAAATCTACAACAAAGTTTCTAGAACTTTTGAATTAGTTCAGTAAAGTCACAGGCTATAAGATCAATGCTCAAAAATCAGTAGTATTTCTGTACACTAATAATGAACAATCTGAGGAAAAAATAAAGAAAAAAATACAATTTACAATAGTAACTAAAAGAATCAAATATCTAGGAATAAATTTAACTAAATATGTAAAGGACTTATTTACAGAAAGCTACACAGCACTGTTAAAGGAAATCAAAGAAGACTTAAATAAATAGAAGAATATTCCCTGTTCATGGAAAGGAAGACTAAACATCATTAAGATGTCTATCCTACCCAAACTCATCTACAGATTTAATGCAATCCCAATGAAAATCAACACAGTGTTTTTTAATGATTTGGAAAAACTAACTACAAAATTTATTTGGAAGGGTAAGAGGCTCTGATTCACCTAAGACATATTGAAAAAGAAAAATAAAATTGGAGGTAACACACTACCTGACTTAAAAACATACTACAAAGTTACAGTGTTCAAAACTGCATGTATTGGCACAAGGATAACCATACTGACCAATGGAACCGAATTCAGAGTTCTGATTTAAATCCTTGCATATTCAGTCCTCTGATATTCAACAAGGCCACCAAGCCCTCTCACTTGGGAAAGAATGGCCTCATCAACAAATGGTGCTTGGAGAAGTGGATATCCATAAACAAAACAATGAGAGAATAACACCATCTCACACCATATACAAATATCAACTCAAGATAGATCAAAGATCTAAATATAAGAGCCAAGACCATAAAGACCTTGGAAAATAATGTAGGGAAGCTTCTACAGGACCTTGCAGGAAATGGTTTCATGAACTTCGCAGCCAAAGCACAAGCAGCAAAAGAAAAAATAGATAAATGGGATCTCCTCAAAATTAAAAACTTTTGCAACTCAAAGGACATCAAGAAAGTAAAAAGGCTGCCTACTCAATGGGAGAAAATATTTGGCAACCATATATCTGAAAGGAGCCTAATATTCTGCATATATAAAGAAATCCCACACTTTGAAAATAAAAAGACAAACAACCCATTTTAAAAATGGGCAAGCAACCTGAAAAGACAATTCTCCAAGGAAGAAACATAAAAGGCTAAATAGCACATGAAAAGATGCTTGATGTCGCTGGCTATTAAGGCAACACAAATCAAAACTACAATGAGATAGCATCTTACACCCATTAGAATGGCTGCTATTAAGAAAGATAGCAGACTGTAAGTGTTGGAGAGGATGTGGAGGAATACGGATCCTCATCCCCTGCTGGTGGGAATATAGAATGGTCTAGCCACTGTGGAAGATGTTTTGGTGGTTCCTCAAAAAACTGACTATAGAAATTCTATATAATCCAGTGATTCCACTGATGGGTATATACAAAGAAGAATTGAAAGCAAAGACACCAACAGATATATGCACACCAATATCCATAGTGGCATTGTTCACAGTTGCCAAAAGCTGGAATCAAACCAAGTGCCCATCAACAGATGAATGGATAAACAAAATGTGGTACATGCATACAATGGAACATTACTCAGCTGTAATAAGGATTAAAGTGCTAACATACGGGATAACATGGATGAATCTTGAAGACCTTATGTTGAGTGAAGCAAGCCAGGCATTGAAGGATGAACAGTACATGACCTCACTGATATGAATTACGGAATTTGAGCAGTCTCAGATAGCTACTATCTGGAAGATAGGTTTACAAGAAATAGAAAGAGAAGACGAGTTTGTGAGACATCACCCATATGGATATAATCTATGGTAATTGATACAGTGTAGTTGTGTATTGAAGCAATAGGACAGGAGGGTAGTGATATTATTGGTTTGGGTGGTGTAGGGTTGAGGGGTGGGTAGATTGGGAAAGGTGGGTTGGAATTTCCAGGGCACTGGGGGAGGGTTGGGAGACGGACCAGGTGAACACTGGGGATTTGCTGGTATGAGGTTGAAAGTACAATGTTGGGGATGCTCTTATGTCAATATGAAAAAGAAGGGTCACAGGTTTAGGCTGTTGGTTGGTGGGGGGCATTCAGGAAACGGAGGACCTGGAGCAGGCTTTCTATGACTGTGTGAGTGTTCATTCTGTCATAATGTGTTTTGTCAGTGGGTGGAGACCCACATAATGAGCGGGAAGGAGTTGGGTTCCCAACCTGGGGAAGACTGATTTGTTCAGAAATAGACGTGTGGGAGTCTCTTGGGAACAATTGCAGTTCCTAATAGGGGAGAACAAACCAGTGTGTCAAGACCTAACTCTTGTTGCATGTAACTATGAATCTTGTCATCCAATGAGTCAAACCAGGGGGTCACTGTGGTCCATGGGGGATGAGTAGGGAGGACTAGAATAGATTGAACAGGGGGTAATTAGTGGTCAGTGGAAATTTTCTGCATTACCTTACAATGACGGACACAGGAAATGATAAATATCATCAAAATTTATAAAAGTGTACAGTCTAAAATATAAACCATAATCTAAACCATTGACAATGTTTAGTAGCTATCTTTGACTATTTATATATCAGTTATAACAATGCTGCCATTCACATATTAAAAGGTATTAATATGGGGGAGAGGAAGTGGGGAGGATGTTGTGTATATGAGAGTCTCCTGTATTCAGTGTGTGACTTTGCTGTGACCTAAAACTTATTTGAATACAAAATGAAAAATACTGAGAAAATGGGGAATGAGAGGGGGAAGGTGACAAGGTACAGACTGACACCAGATATTGACATTATACAGACTGACACCAGATATTGTAGTGATGAAAGGCAAAATGTCAAAAAATTTTTTTTATAATTTTCATTTTTTTAATATCTCAATCTTTGATATTTTATTTTATTTTTATTTATTCAAATTTTAATGTACTTCATCTTTTATGTTTAATCTTGTCATTATTTCATTTACTTATTGTGTTTGACTATTTAAATGGCTTCATCTTTGAGGAAGCTTGGGATCAAAGAAGGGTTACAACTGTGGCAGGGTAGGATCTTTCGTGTGGGGTTTCAAGGATGGGGGATGCATGGGAGGAAGTTCACCTGAGCATACACATAAGTTATATAAAAATGTTCAAATGTTCAAAGGGCATTGTCGCAGTGGGTGGAGAGTTGCACAATAAATGAGTGAATATTGAATTCCCATCCTGGAGAGCTCTGCCACATTTTCTAAGGGAACAGCAACAGTCCCCCAAGTGCAGTGTCAGTGACTGGCAAAGGAGGATGATCCACTGATGGGCCCTTGAAATTGATGACTAGGCTTATTAGTCTTTGCTCTTGAAATTGAAACTTAGTCTATTGTTATGGGGTGCCTAAGGGTTGCCTCCTGAGAGCCTCCTTGTTGTTCAAATGTGGTCTCTCTCTAAGCCAAACTCAGCATATGAATGCATTACCTTCCTCCCAGCATGGGACATGACTCCCAGGAATGAGCCTCCCTGGCACCGAGGGATTGCTGCCAAGCACTAACTGTCAATGTGACTGTAAAAAGACCTCAAATAAAAGGGGGAAAAGGTAAAGACAAATGAGTTTATATGGCTAAGAGGCGTCAAAGTGAGTTGGGAGGTCATCCCAGAGGTAACAATTATGTACATCTCAGTATGATCTCATAGACTTCCAAAGTTGATACCACCCCAAAGAGTGAGCCTCTGAGGGCTCTGGGGACACCCAGGTCCTATGGGCAGGGCAGATAGCTCTGAAGTTTGGTGCATTGCCAGTTGTCCCTAATTTGGGGTTTGTGTTCCTGAGAGTGACAGAGTTGGACTCAACTGTGTCTTCTCTGCACATGGCTCATCTGTCCCTTCTTTTAAAACTAATATTTGGTGCTGGAGTTTGTTGGTGTAAGTCCAGAAAGTCGAATCTTGGGGCTGTCCATGTGCCAGCTGAGCCTGGAACCTTGGTGGAGCTACAAATCCTAATCTACAGCTCATTGGACTCACTAAGAACAAGTGGCCAGGAGATGATGATGGACAACAGCCATCCCAGGGAATGGAGGGAGTCTGCAGCTGTAGTCAGGATAGTCCCATCCATCTTCCCAATAGGATATATGGCCCCTCACAATTGGACGTGGTTTGGACATCACCATCCCAGACTCCTCAGTATTGGGGGAAGAGCTATGGACTAGAGTGGACTTACTGTTATTCTACTATAGATATATTCTGATTCAAGCATTCGAAGAAATTACAACATTGATGTGGAGCCAGTGGCCACTGGAGGCTCTGGGGGCAGGGAGAAGGAAAAGCAGTTGTAACATTGGGGCTTTTTCGGGACTTGGGAATTGTCCTAAGTGACATTTCACCAATCGATATAGGTCATTTTATATCATCACATAACATGCAGAACTGTGGGAGAGCGTGTGGTCTAAAATGCGAACTATGGTCCATGTTTAATGGCAAAACCCCAGGATGTGTTTATCAATTGCAATTAATGTGCCACACTAATGAAGGATGTTTATGTGGGGGGTTATGGGAGGTTTGGTAGGTGGGGCATATGTGAATCCCTATATATTTTGTGTAACATTTATGTAATCTAAGTATCTATTAAAAATAAAAAATTAAAAAGAAAAAAAGATCTTATTGTGGCAAAATTCACATGACATGGAATTTAACATTTTAAAGTATAGAATTCAATGATATTTGGTGTATTCAAACTGTGCAACCATCAGCTCTCTCTAGTTTCAAATCTTTTTCATCAGCCCATAAAAATGCCCCATACCCATTAAGTAATCACTCCTCATTCCCCCCATTCTTAATTCCATGGTAACCGCTAAACTTCTTTCTGTCTCTGTGGATTTGCCTATTGTAGATATAGTATCCACATCTTACAATTATGTAAACAAAATGGTAAAAAAAAGTTTCTCCAAAAAAATGTCATTTAGATATATGACTATCTGTGTACTCTTTAATGAATAGGAAATATGTGGAAGGAAATATTTTCTTTTGGGGAACAAAGGGAGTGAAGGCCAAATAGGATTTTAGTGTCATACAATATTCTTATTTCTTTTTAAAGAATATCATATTTCAATATTATTTCCATAAAGTTAATTAAAAACACATTAAGTTTTAATATGATGTAAAAATAATACATTATATAATGAATGAAATAAAACAAAGTAAAATACAAACCACAATTCAGGGAACTGTTGCAAAACTTATTCTTTGGTAGTTATCACATTGTTTCTTAAATTGCCCTTAATAAATTGCACATAGATGTTATTTCCTAAGCATTATATCCCATGAATTTCCATTATTTGAGTTCTAGATGCATATAACTAGGCAGATATATTTCTGCTCCCCTCCCCCCACGAGGAGATATTTGATATAAAGAAGCAAGAAACATCTACATCTGTACCTATATTTATAACAAAATCTGCATCACTTTTTATACCTATATCTGGATTTGATTTTAGTATTAAAAAGTATGAGTCTGCTTATAATTTTAAATTTGATAATATCTGGATAAATCCTAAACTGATCTTTTAAATCTAATCACTGTTATTTATTGAGTAGTCAAACCTATATATATATTTTTTAAATTTTTTATTGTGGGAAAAATCAAATTTTTCATGATACAAACTAATATTTGTAAAATTATATATAAATATATATGCATATATGTGCATTTGCTTACACAAATTTTATTTATATATATATATATAATTTTTATAAATATGCTTAGATTACATAAATGTTACACAAAAATTACAGGCATTCCCATGTTCCCCTCCTCCCATACCTCCCATAACATCCCACATAAACATCTTCCATTAGTGTGCCACATCATCTGCAATGCATATACAAATCCTGGGGCTTTGCCATTCAGCAGGGACCATAGTTCACATTGTAGACCACACTCTCTCCCACACAGTTCTGCATGGTATATGCTGATGTAAAAGGGCCTATATCTGTCATTGTAATGTCACTCAGGATAATTCCCAGGTCCTAAAAAAGCCCCTGTATTACAACTCCTTTTCCGCTCCCTGACCCGAAAGTGTCTAGTGGCCACTGGCTCCAACTCACTGTTATAATTCTTCCATAGCTTGAATCACAATATGTCTATAGCAGAATACCATAAGTCCACTCTAGTCCGTACATCTTCCCCAAGTCCTGAGGAGTCTGGGATGGTGATGTCCACTCCATCTCCAAGTGAGAGTGGGCTTATATCCCATGGATACGGTGGATGGGATTATCCTGCCTGCACCTGCATGCTCTCTCCATTCCCTGGGATGGCTGTTGTCCATCATCATCTCCTCACCAGGTGACTTGGGTGACTACATTGAGCTGTAGAGTAGGAGTTGCAGCTCCACCAAGATTCCAGGCAATGCTGGCACATGGGCAGGCCAGAAGCTCCAGTCTCTGGAAGTACACCTACGAATTCCAAAATCACATATAGGTTTGAAAAGAAGGGAATGATGGACCTTGCGCAGGGAGGACTTATTTGAGTCCAACTCTGTCACTCTCAGGAGCACAGATTCCAAAGTAGAACCCACTGATAAGGCATCAATCTCTGGAGCTATCCCCCCTTATATAGACATGGGTGTCTCCAGAGCCCTCAGGGGCCCCTTTGTGACGGGTGAGAAACACTTCGGTCATCTATGAGATCCTACTGAGGTGTGCGTAAGTGGTACCTCTGGGATGACCTCCCAACTCACTTTGAAGTCTCTTAGCCACAAGAACTCATTTGTCTTTGCCTTTTCCCCCTTTTATTCAAGGGCTTCTTCCAGTCGTTTTGCCAGTGGGCACTTTGTATTAATCCCTCATTTCCAGGGAGGCTCATCCCCGGAAGTCATGTCCCACATTGGGGGAAAGGTAATGCATTCTTATACTGAGTTTGGCTTAGAGAGAGGCCACATTTGAGCAGCAAGGAGGCTTTCAGGTGGCAAACCTTAGGCACCCCATAACAGTAAGCTAAGTTTCAGTTACAAAGAGCAAGGATTCATAAGGCTAGCAATCAATAAAATGAACCCATCAGTGGACCATCCTCCCTTGCCAGTCACTGCCCCTGCACTCAGGGGACACTTGCTGCTCCCTTGGAGCATGTGGCAGAGCTCTCCAGGTTGGGAATTCAGTATTCCCTCATTTACTGAGTGATTATCTACCCAACGTGACCATGCCCCACCCCTTGATCATTTGAACAATTTTATATATCTTTCATGTTTAATTAGATGAACTTCTTCCCATGAATCCCCCATCCCAGACACCCCCACCATTGATCCTCTTCAGCCTCCATTGTAACCCTTCTGTGATCTAAACCTTCCTTGAAGATGAAGCCCATAAAATAACCAAATAGAATTAAGAGGAAAATGAAATAATACGATAAGTTAAATGAAAGAGATAAAATACATGGAAACTCAGAAAAAAAAAACTAAAAATAAAATATAATTAATGGATTGGGACATTCAAAAAATGGGGAAAAAAAACAAAAAATTAAAAAATTTTTTTTTT
>JAQZBX010003685.1:46200-64179 GCA_029593785.1 Cabassous unicinctus
TTTTTTTTTTTTTCTGGTTGGTAGCATTGTTATAACTGTTATACAGATAGTGAAACTTAGCTACTAAACATTGTCTATGGTTTACAGTATAGTTTAAGTTTAGGCGGTACAGTTTAATAATTTTTGATGATATTTACCATGTCCTGTGTCCATTAATGTAAGGTAATGAAAAACATTTCCCATGACCACTAAATACCCCCCATTTGATCGTTTCTGTTCCTTCCTCCCCATCCCCCTGGGGCACATGACCCTCCCTTGTCTTGACTCACTGGATGACAAGATTCATAGTTACATGCCCTGGGTATTCTAACTTGTCCTTCCTAATCTACACACCTAACAACCCTGCATCACCAAACCCAATAATATCACTACCTACCTGTGCTATCCTTCAATATGCAACTATACTCTATCATTTTACGATAAAATATGTCCATATAGGTGATGGCTCACAACCTACTCTTCTCTTTCTTTCCCTTGTTAACCTATCTTTCAGACACTGTTTCTCAGAGACTGCTCACTTTCCTTAAATCAAGTCAGGGAGGTCATATACTGTTCATCCTTCAATGCCTGGCTTGCTTCACTCAACATAAGGTCTTCAAGATTCATCCATGTTATTCCGTGTCTTAGCACTTTATTCCTTCTTACAGATGAATAATACTTCATTGTATGTATGTACCACATTTTGTTTAACCATTCATCTGTTCATGCGCCCCAGGGCTGATTCCAACTTTTGGCAATTGTAAACAATGCTGCTATGAACATTGGTGTGCATATATCTGTTCGTGTTTTGCCTTCAATTCTTCTGAGTATATACCCAGCAGTGGAATCGCTGGATCATAGAGAGGATCTATTGTTAGTTTTCTGAAGAACTGCCAAACTGTCCTCCACAGTGGCTGGGCCATTCCACAATCCCACCAGCAGTGGATGAGGGTTCCTATTCCTCCACATCCTCTCCAACACTTACAGACTGCTGTTTTTTTTAATAGCTGCCATTCTGATGGGTGTAAGATGGTATCTCATTGTAGTTTTGATTTGCATTTGCCAAATAGCTAGCGATATCGAGCAATTTTTCATGTGCTTTTAGCCATTTCTATTTCTTCCTTGGAGAAATGTCTTTTCAAGTCACTTGCCCATTTTTAAATGAGTTGTTTGTCTTTTTATTTTCGAGGTGTAGGGTTTCTTTATATATGCAGGATATTAGGCTACAATGAAATATATGTTTGCCAAATATTTTTTCCCATTGGCTAGGCTGCCTTTTTACTTTCTTAATAACATCCTTTGAGGTGCAGATGTTTTTAATTTTGAGGAGATACCATTTATCTATTTCCTCTCTTGCTGCTCGTGCTTTGGGTGTGAAGTTCATGAAACCATTTCCTATTACAAGTTCCTGTAGCTGCATTGCCACATTATCGTCCAAGGTCTTTATGATTTTGGTTCTTATATTTAGATCTTTGATCCAACTGAGGTGATTTTTGTATACGGTGTGAGATGGTATTCTATTCTCATTCTTTTGGATATGGATATTCAGTTCTTCAGGCACCACGTGTAAAAGAGGCCATTCTCTCCCAAGTGAGAGGGCTTGGTGGCCTTGTCGAATATCAGATAACTCTATTTGCTAGGCTCTATATTAAAACTCTCAATTCGGTTCCATTGATCAGTATGTCTATCCTTGTGCTAATACCATGCAGTTTTGATCATTTGATCACTGCACCTTTGTAGTATGTTTTAAAGTCAGGTAGTGTGATCCTTCAACTTCATTTTTCTTTTTCAATATGTCTTTGGCAATTCTGGGCTTCTTACTTTTCCAAATATATTTTGTAGTTAGTTTTTACAGTTCCTTTAAAAATACAGTGTTGATTTTTATTGGGATTGCATTAAATCTGTAGATTAGTTTGGGTAGGATAGACATCTTGATGAGGTTTAGTCTTCCTATCCATGAACAGGGAATATTCTTCCATTTATTTGAGTGTTCTTTGATTTCCTTTAACAGTGTTGTGTAGTTTTCTGTATATAAGTCCTTTACATCTTTAGTTATAATTATTCCTATGTATTTGATTATTTTAGTTACTATTTAAATGGTATTTTTTTTAATTTTCACATCTGATTCCTTGTTATTGGTGTATAGAAATGCTACTGGCTTTTGAGCATTGATCTTATGGCCTGCGACATTAATGAACTCCTTTATAAGTTCTAGAAGCTTTGTTGTAGATTTCTCAGGGCTTTCTATGTATAGGATAATGTCATCGGCAAATAATGAAATTTTTACTACCTCTTTTCCAATCTGGATGCCTTTTATATCCTTTTCTTGCCTCAGTGTTCGAACAAATCCTTCTAAGACAATGTTAAATAGGAGTTGATAGTGGGCATCCTTGTCTTGTTCCCGACCTCAGCGGGAAGGCCTTTAGGATTTCACCATTGAAGATAATGTTAGCTATGGGTTTTTCATATATATCCTTTATCATATTCAGAAAGTTTCCTTCTATTCCTATCTTTTGCAGTGTTTCTATCAGGGAAGAGTGCTGTATTTTGTTGCATGCTTTTGCTGCATCTATAGAGATGATCATGTGCTTTTTTTCTTTCAATCTGTTTATGTGGTGTATTACATTGATAGATTTTCTTATATTGAAAAATCCTTGCTACCTGGGTTGAAACCCACTTGTTCATGGTGTATAATCCTTTTGGTATGTTGTTGATTGCAATTAGCAAGTATTGTGTTGATGATTTTAGCATGTAGTTTCATTAGAGAAATTGGCCTGTAATTTTCCTTTCTGGTGGAATCTTTCTTTGGTTTTGTTATTAGGGTAATGTTGGCATCGTAAAATGAGTTAGGCAATATTCCTTCTACTTCTATTTTTTGGAAAAGCTTAAGCAGAATTGGTGCTAGCTCTTTATGGAATGTTTGGTAGAATTCAGCTATGAAGCCATCTGGTCCTGGGTTCTTCTTAGTTGGGAGGTTTTTGATGACTGAGTCTATCTCTTTACTTGTAATTGGACTGTTGAGTTCATCAATTTCTTCTTTCATCAGTGTAGGCTGTTTGTGAGGTACTAGGAATTTTTCCATTTCCTCTAAATTATCATTCTTGTTGGCATATAATTTTTCAAAATATTCTCTTATGATACTCTTTATTTCTGTGGGGTCAGTAATGATATCAACTTGCTCATTCCTTATTTTGTGTATTTGCAACTGTTCTTTTTCTTTTTTACTCTTGCTAAGTGTTTGTCAATTTTATTGATCTTCTTGAAGAACCAGCTTTTGGTTTTGTTTATTTTTTCTAGTGCTTTCTTATTCTGTATCTAATTTAGTTCTGCTCTAATCTTTGTTATTTCCTCCTTTCTACTTCCTTTAAGTATAGTTTGTTGTTGTTTTTCCAGTTCCTCCAAGTGTGCACTTAGGTCTTCAATTTTAGGTCTTTCTTCTTTTTAAATATAAGTATTTATGACTATGAAATTCCCTCTTAAGATAGCTTTGGCTGCATCCCATAGATTTTGATATGCTGTGTTGTCATTTTCATTAGTTTCAAGGTAGTTACTGATTTCTTTTGAGATTTCCTCCCTGACCCACTGTTTGTCTAAGAGTGTGGTATTTAACTTCCATATCTGTGTGCCTAACCTGATTCTCTGGCCCTTAGTGATTTCCAATTTCATTCCATTGTGGAGAGAGAAATTACTTTGTATAATCTCAATCTTTCTGAATTCATTGAGAGTTGTTCTGTGGCCTAGAATGTGGTCTGTCTTTGAGTATGATCCATTTGCCCTCGAGAAGAACCTAAATCCTGCTGTATTTGGGTGTAATGTTCTGTATATGTCTATTAAGTCAAGGTCCTCTAATGTATTGTTCAGAGCATTTGTTTCTTTATTGATTCTCTGTCTAGATGTTCTGACTAATGATGATAACAGTGTATTAAAGTCCCCCAATATATTTGTAGAGACATTTATTTCTCCACTTGTTTTTTCCAGAGTTTTCCTCATGTATTTTGAGGCACCGTGATTAGTGTATAAATTTTTATGATTGTTCTCTCTTCTTGAGCGATTACCATTTTTACTAATATATAGTGTCCTTCTTTGTCTCTAACAATAGTTTTGCATTTAAAGTCTGTTTTGTCTGCTGTTAGAATAGCTACTCCTGCCGTTTTTTGGCTATTGTAAGCTTGTAAAATTGTTTTCCAGCCATTCATTTTCAGCCTCCTTGAATCCCTGGGTCGAAGGTCGGTTTTTGTAGATAGCATAAAAATGGATCATATTTCCTTATCCATTCTACCTTCTATGTCTCTTGAGTGGTGAATTTAATCCATTAACATTCAGTGTTATTACTCACAAGGAATTTCTTACTTCAGCCATATTTTCTTTGGGTTAATGTATGTCACATGTCGTTTTGTTTCTGTTTTTGTCTTTTTGGTTGTCTTTAAACTCTCCTCCAACTCCCTCTCCCTTGTTTTTTCCTTTCAACTTGTAGAACTTCCTTTAGTATTTCTTGAAGTGCAGGTTTCTTAGTGGCATACTCTCTTAATTTCTGTTTATCTGTGAAAAATTTAAACTCTCCATCATTTTTGAATGCCAGTTTTGCTGGATAGAGAATTCATGGCTGGAAGTTTTTTTCTTTTATTACTTTGACTATGTCATACCACAGTCTTCTTGCCTCTATGGTTTCAGATGAGAAATCAGCACTTAATCCTATGGTGCTTCCCTTGTATGTGATGGCTCTCTTTTCTCTTGCTGCCTTGAGTATTTTCTCTTTGTCTTGAGCATTGGACGTTTTGACAAGTAAATGTCTTGAAGTTGGCCTGTTGGGTTTTATACTGTTTGGGGTGTGCTGTGCTTCCTGTATCTGCACATTCATCTCTCTCAATTGGGTTTGGAAGTTTTCAGCCATTATTTCCTTCAGCACTCCTTCTTTTCCCTTTCCTTTCTCTTTTCTTTCTGGGATATCCATAAAGCATATGTTTGTGTGTTTTGCATTGTCAGTTAAATCCCTGAGTCCCTGCTGGATTTTTTCTGTTTTTTTGTCTATCTGTTCTCCTATCTTTTTGATTTCAGATGTATAGTCTTCCACATCACTAATTCTTTCTTCTGCCTTTTCAACTCTGCTGTTATGTGAATCCAGCGTCTTTTTGAATTTTTGGATTGTGCCATTGATCACTATAATATCCGATATCTTTTTGCATATGTTTACAGTTTCTTCAGTATGTTCTCCCAGTGTCTTCTTTATATCCTTAATCTCTTCCTTCACTTCATTAAGTTGGTTCATGATATTTGTTTGGAAAGCTTTGATTAGTTGTTCGATGTTCTTCATCTCTTCATGGTTTTTAGTTTATTCATTGGACTGGTCCATGTCTTATTGTTTCTAAGTGTGGTTTGTAATTTTTACTTGCCCTCTAGTCATCATTTTATCATGATGGGTTTATTCAATTGATTAGCTTCTGTCTCTGCTCTAGAGTTTTATTTAGCTGGTGGTTCTGTGTGTGTGTGTTAATTTTTCTCTTTGACACTTTTTCTTCTTATTTTATCTCCTTGCTTCTTTCTATGTTACCTTAAAGGCAAAAGATTACTGCCAGAGGAATTGAATGATGTGAGAAAGGAAGAAGAATATTAGTAATATTGATAAAAGTTAGAAGAAGTGCCCAATAGGACTTAGTGAAACCAATATTTAACCCATGTAGGCAGTGTAGAGTAATAGGAAAAAAAAGTGGAGTACCTACTGGGAAACCAAATAGAGGAATATATATATAATGATTCAGAAGGCTAGAATGATGAGGAGGCTAGAAAGAGTGAAGAAAGGGCTGAAAGTAAAAAGTTAATATTAATAGAAAACAGAATAGTTAGAATAGGCATTGATACCCTTAAGTTGTGGGATAATGAAAAAATGTGGTGTGTAAGAACTACAAGAGAAAGCAGAAGGCAGAAAGATGAAGGAAGTGGAAAAAATAGCTTGGGAGGCAAAATCAGTATAGACAGAGAATGGGAAATCACTGAAGAAGAAGCACATTAAAGAAGAGACAAGCTAGCAACACCTAATTAAAAAGAAAAAAAAAAGGAAAAAAGAAGGAGGAGAGAAAAAAGGAAAGAAAAGCAAGAGACAACAAATAAACAGAGAAAAACCAAACTACCACACAAGCAAGCAGTCAAACAAAGCTAAGAAGGAACAGTGCTCCTTCTAGGGTCCTTGTGGAAACTCTCAGCCTGCTTGTGTTTATCAATTAATTTCTCTGCACGGTTCTATCTGCAGGTTTTGAGGCAGATTTTAGCTATTAAAATAAATTAAAAAGAAGATTTCATTTTTTAAAGTGACTTCTTTTTCTTTTTCTTTTTTGGTGAAATAAGGGACCCAATAGAAGTCCTCTTCTAGACCACCCTCTTCACCAAGGGGACCCTAACTAGGCTTGTGCAAACTAATCAAGCACTTACCACTTCCTGGCCTCCCGAGGGGAGCTGAAGCTCTGATGCTTGTCAGTGCAGAGCGATAAAATTGGCTGAATCTGCCCCCTCTGGAGACAAGCCTCAGTGTCACAGGGCTGCTTGGTAAATCAAGCTTACTCAGTAGATTCGCCTCTCCCCTCAGCCTGGTGCTGCTTCAAACCAGCTTATCTGCTGCTCCCTAAAGCTATGAGTGGGTCCAGGCAGCCAAATCCACAGAAGGTAACCTCCCCTCCAACTTCTGTCAGAACCCTCCCACTCTTGGAGAATGCTCCCTCACACCGGGTTGCCGTGAGGGAGTCTTGGCTCAAACCAGCCTTTTCCCCTGAGGGTGGGCTCAGCCATCTGTGTTAACCACCACAGGCAGGCTTAAAATTCACGAATCTCTACCGATCAGTCCTTGCCGTCAATCTGCCTGCAGATAGATGTACCAAGCTTCTCGGTCCATGTGCCCACAGCATAGACCCCCGGGCAGGACCTTTTCCACAATCAGCTGTCCCCAGAGAGCTAATCAGCAGGTGCCCTCCTAAACCGACGCCATCTTTCATCTCCTCCAAATGTATAATTTGTTCTTTTTCACGGTTTCTTGATTTGCTGAACTAACAATGGCTCTAATTATATCTTTAATGGAAGGAAACAATAAATTTGTAGCAGGTAAGTGAAGATGCTGAAAAATCAGGGTGTGGTACACAAAAGTTTAACAGCTTCTGATATGTATGTCCTGAGTAGAAATACCATCATGTTTAAATCTTATGATTACCTGAAATCATCATCTCTGTTGCAATAAATTCATGAAGAAAATCCATACTGGACAAAATCCTGAAAGTGACATTCAAAACACAAATGTTCACATTGCCTCACCGTGACCTCTAAAAGGAATAAAAATGGAAAAACATTCTTCCATAATTTTCAGGGTTACATTGATTACCTTAGCCTAGGGCTAGAAATCAAATCCTAATAAATTATTTGAGGTTTTACCTATAAGGAAGGGAGGTTATCATTGTGCTTGAGGGAGGTTGAGTTAGACTAAATAGGTCCAAATACACTTATCTATGAATAATATTAGGCAAATTTCATATATATCTGAGCCTTATTTTTGTCATCTATAAAGCAGTGATAATAGTACCTACCAGAAGGATTCTTGTGAGAATTAAATGAAATGATCCATATAAGACACTTGGTTAAAGATTCATGTGTCTAATACATTACAATAATTCACTAAATACTAGACCTTTCATAGTTAATTTTAAAAAGAATTATATTGTGTGAATGTTTCACCATTTGTAACAGAATAGAATCACAAGGAATAAATTTTGTTCAATGAAGTTGGCTCATTATCTTTTACCACTGAATATAGATATCTATAGCAGTTATAAAGTATTAAATCTTTTGAAACTTTTCTCTAGTTAAAATCCCAAAATAACTACCAGGGAGTGTACTGGATAACAGGATTTCCTATTTCACAGATAGGAGAACTAAAATCATCTATGAAGACCTCCAGTAGTCTATAAAAATCATAATTTCTCTATTATAATTAAGGATAATTGAATTCATCATTTCCAGAAAATAATCACTTTGTTCCTCTATTCTATTCCTGACATTTCACAGTTTTGTGAGTTTTGTAAAAATTTCAATAACGTGTGAGTGCTACCCTTTTAAAAGAAATAACTATTCATTATATAATTTGAACTTCTCCAACTGTGGCTACTGAAATATCCTCCTATAATATCACATTCAATTCAAAAGTCAGGAATTATGGCAAGAACCTAAGACACAGTAAAACTGGAAATGGAGGCCCTGGTCTTGATCTGCCATTACCTGTTAATTTGATTTAGGAAAAGTCCTTCAAACTCATCTATTTCCTTATGGACAAAAGGAGGAATTGTAGTGTTCATGTATTCTTCCAGATGCAAAAATTATTTTTTAAATCAAGCAACTTTCTAAATTATTTAATAGTAAATTTATCAAAATTTTAAGACTTGTTCACCTACCCCAGAAGCATCCAGAGTACACACCTTTCACCACAATGTAAGGAATCAATTTATGAGGGCTGGTGCACCATGCCTGAAGAGCTCTGTGTTCCCTTTACTCTATAGCATAGATATTACTGTGGGAAATGCTGCCACACACTCGGATGCTAAATACAATGACGATGATCTGATCCTGGGTTAGCAGATTCCAAGTGGTTGGCTCTTAATTCCAAAGCAAGGTGGGAGTGGTGAATGTAATAGACAGTTGAGTCAAAGCAATAATCAGAATAGTCTTATTCACAGAGATGTATGGCATTGGTTATTTGATGATGGAGTATCTAGAAGTGAAATAGATGAGCATTCTACTAAAATCTTTCCTGTTCTGTGTAATCAGAAAAGTTCTAAATTAAGTGAACAGATGTCTAATTTGAATCATAACAACAGTGTCTTACACCTCAATGAATCCCAATAAACTTGAGAAAGTTTATAGACTCAGAACCCCTATAATGAAGGGAAGTCAAATTTCCCTTGGGCAAAGACCCTGTTTACCAAAAATGTATATTGTTAATCTTTTTCCTAGCTTTTCCCAAAGGGATCTATGGCATATTTCCAGGGTGATTATGTATTGGGGAAAAGGAAATAATCAGGCATTTCAGAAATTACTGGACATTGGCTCTGAAGTGGCATTAATTTCAATAGATCCAAAAAGTCGTTGTTTCCCTTCCACCAAGTGTAGTTGTTAATGGAAGTTAGTTGATCAATGGAGTTTAAGTTCAGGTGAACTCACAGATGGTCCAGTGGCTCCCCAAATCCATTCTGTGGTTAGTTCCCCAGTTTCAGAATGCATAATTAGAATGCATTCCAATTCCAGCAACTGAAATAATCCCTACATTGGTTGTCTCACCTGGGGATTGAGAGTTATTAGGGTAGGAAAGGCCAAATGGAAGCCACTAAAACTTCCCCTACCTAACAAAATAGTAAGCCATAAGCACAAACACATTCCTGGAGGAATTGCAATGATTAGTGCCACCATCAAGGACTTGCAAGATGCAGGGGTAATAATTCCCACAACACCCCCTTTCAACTGTCTTGTTTGGTCTGTGCAGAAAACTTACAGATCTTGTATGATATTGAATTAGCCAGGTTGGGACTCCAATTGTAGCTGTCTTCCAGATGTGGTATCAATACTTGAGCAAATTAACACAGTATCTGGTACCTAGTATGTAGCTATTGAACTGAAATCCAGCAGAAGCTGTTTGCTTTCAACTGGGAGGCCCAGCAATTTACCTTCACTCTTGTACCCCAGGGACATATCAACTCCCAGGTTCTATGTCATAATCTACTCCAACAGGACATTGATCACCTTCCCTTTCCACAAGATGTCACACTTGTCCATTACACTGATGACATTATATTGATTGTACATAGTGAGCAAAAATATAACAATTACCATAGATTTGTTGGTAAGATTTTTGTGTACCAAAGGATGGCAAATAAAACCAACAAAATTTCTGTGAACATATTGAAATTTCTAGGCATTCAGTGGTGCAGAGAATTTTGAGATATCCTTGTAATGGCATAAAATAAATAATATTTGTTGCCTCATCATCTTTCTTTGTCATAGATTCCCCTTGAGTAACCAATCCAGTTACCCTTGCCCCAGTTAGACTAAGCAAAAGCAACTAGCAAGGCCTGTACCTCCATTCAGTTTGGATGATAAAATCTACCCACCACCTTTCCAAATGACCCTTGCTGCTTTTGCCCTTCACAGCTTCTAGCAGACCATGTACTTTGATATGGCTTGGATGATACAAGCTGCCTTCAACTTTTACAAATGACCCTTGCCACTTCTGCTTTCCATGCCAAATAGTTTAAAGCTGCTCCACTACTCCCCTTTGCGTCACAGGGAAGATAAGAGCCAGAGATGCAAATTCTTCTTTCTCTCCACACTTCCACTGACCCTTATGGGAGCCTAAGTTAGGAAAGTCCTGGACACCTCCACTGCCCTCATTCTCCTTCTCTCCCTCCATGTCCTTAGATCTAACCAAGCTGTCCTTTTATGCAATGTTGGCTGTCTGGTTATCTGTTTTTGCATCTCATCACCTAAAGAACTTCCATATAACATCAAAAACAATCCCTTCCATGGTGAAGGATAAGCTATTGACTGTGGCAACTACTATAACTATAAGAGAGGCACAACACTAGTTGACCTTGTTTGGGTTTTAAAGACATATTCTTCACTTGGGTATATTACTCCATTTACCAAGTGGGCCCAAAAGATACTAGGTTTGAGTCAAGACTGGAACAAAGGAAGCTCTACAATAAGTCCAGGCTTGAAAGCATGCTGTTCTGCCACTTGCGCTGTATAATCCAGCAGATCCAATGAAGGTCCATGTAAAATAGAAATGTTATTTGAAGCCTTTGGCAGTCCCCCATTGAAGAATCATAATGCAGACCTTTTGGATTTTGGAGTAAATCCCTGGGACAATTCAAGATACCTATTCTCCTTGGAGAAAGCTTTTGGCCTGCTACTGGGACTTAAAAGAGACTGAACACTCAACCATGATACAACAGGTTACCTTGAGACCAGACCTCCTTATCATGAACTGGGTATTGTCTGACCTACCAAGTCATTAAATTAGTTGTGCATTGCAACAATCCACCATCAAACAGAAAGAGTATATACGAGATTGGCCTTGAGAAGGGATTAATAGCATAGTTTTCCAAGTGCCCAAGTGCATAACTCCTGCCACATTTTCTTCCTATTCTCAGTTTAAGCTGTGGCTGCTTGGATAGTTCTATATGACCAGTTAAGCTGACTGAGGAAGAGAAATTTTGGACCTGGTTTACATTAATATAGGAACCACCCATAAAGGAATGTGGCAGCACTACAGCAAATTTCTGGGATATCCCTAAATGACAGTAGTAAAGGAAAATGCACCCAGTGGGCAGAATTTCAAGAATTCACTTTGCTTTAAAGGAGAAATGACTGGAGATGCATTTGTATAATAATCTATGGGTTATAATTCAATGGTTTGGCTAGATATTTAGGGGGTTGAAAGGAACATGATTGCAAAATTGATAAGAAATAAGTCTGCAGTTGAGATATGTAAAAAGACCTTTTTCATTGAGAGAAAAATATGAGGCTATTTGTATCCCACATGAATGATCACCAGAGTATGACCTCAGCAGAGGAAGATTTTAATATCATCTGGATGGGCTGACCCTTTCTGTGGATACTAACCAGCCTCTCTCCCAAGCCACTTCTGTCATTGCACAATGGGCTCATGAACAAAGTGACCCTGGTGGTCAAGTTGGAAGTTATGCATGGACTCAGCAATATGGACTTTCATTCTCGAAGCCCAATTAGGCTACAGCAAATGATGAATACCTAGTCTACCAGCTTTAGGGACGAACACTGAGTCTCTGGTATGACACCATTCCCCAAGGGGATCAGCCTGATACCTGGTGATAAGTTAGTTACCATGGACCACTTCCATCACGGAAGGGGTAGTGCTTTGTTCTCACTGGATTAGGCACTTTACCTTCCCTGCATGCAAATGCTTCTGCCAAAACTATCTTCCGTAGATTTACAGAATGCCTTTTCCAGCATCACATTATTCGATACAGCATTGTTTCTGATTGAGAAACCCACTTCAAAGCAAATAACGTGGAGCAATGGGCCCTTGCTCTTGGAATTCCCTGGTCTTACTTACCATTCTCCCCATTATTCTGAAGCAGCTGGATTTACAGAACGGTGGAATGGGATTTTTAACACTCAATTTTGGCACCAAATGGATGGCAATACCTTTCAGGGCTGGAGCAGTGTTCCCCAAGAGATGGTATATGCTTTAAATCATAGACATTCCCATAGCCAGGATTCATGCATCCAGAAATCATGGGGTGGATATATAAGTAGCACCACTCACTACTTCTTCCAGTAGTCCACTACAAATATATTTGCTTCTTATCCTGGCAAACAGGTCAGCTGGACTAGAGGTCTTAGTTCCAAAAGGAGGAGTACTCCTCTAGTAGATACAATAATGATACCATTGAATTTACAGTTAAGGCCACCACCCATCCACTTTGGGTTCCTCATGTTTCTGAATCAACATGGAAAGTAGGGAAATACTATACTGGCTTGGGTGATTGATCCTGACTAGCAAGTAGAAATTGGGTTAAGGAATGGGGTTAAGGAAGAGTATTTCTGGGATTAAGGAACAGTATTACAGGAATACAGGCTTCTTTAGGGTGTCTTTTCATCTAGCATGCCCAGAATAAAATCAATGGAAGACTACAGCAAACTAATCCAGGCAGGGCTACTAATGGTCCAGACTCTTCAAGAATTAAGATTTGGGTCACTCAACCAAGGAAAAAACCAAGACAAACTGAAATGAAATCTGAGTGTAAAGGAAATATGGATTGGGTAGTGGACGATGGCAGTTATTATCATCTTCCATGACCACATGACCAATTGTGGAAATAAGAAATGTTATTTTGTTCTAAACATATTCTGTGTGTGTATCAAATATCGTCATTTTCTCCCCTTATCTTCTTATCATATATCATAAATTATATTAATTCTACAAAATAGTATTTAAATATATCAATTATACCAGTGAATATCACCCAAGAACCCGTGTCCTCTTATAGGGAATGGGTTAGTGCATTTTTAGTTGTATAAAAGGCAGGTGTATCATGTAGGTAGAGGTATGGCTATGTTACTGCCTTTTTTTGATGATTAAGAAAAGTTTAAGGAAATGTGCATGAGTGCCAAATTGACAAAGAATGGACTGTTATGGTTAATATGTCAATTTGACTAGGTTATGGTATCCAGTCATTTGGCCAAGGAAGAATGGCCTGATTTAACAATGTGAAGGTAATTCTTAGATGAATTGCATCTATTTTCAGTTGATTACAACCAATGATGATTGCATCTAAAATAACCAAAGAAGGTTGCCCTCAGCAATGAGGGGAGTTTCCTCATCCCAGCAATTGGAGGTCCTTAAGCCAGAATTGAGGAATTCAGAACTCAGAATAATGGATTTCTGTTTCTACCTCAGCCAGCTAGCTTCCACAGAGGAAGTCAATTTCATTGTCATCAGAGTTTCCAAAATATGGCCTACACTACGGAATTCAGATTTGTCATTGCCAACAGCCATGGGACTCAATCCGTATAATAAGTTTCTTAATATTAAATATAAATCCCATCAGTGCTATTTCTCTGAAGAACCTTGACTAATACAAGATATATCCAAAAATTGTTTTGTGAATAATCCTAGCTAAGCTTCTTTCCCCTTATGTGTACCAGCAGTCTTTACACAGATAATGTTCTTCTCCCTTCAGTGACTTTGCCTCTATTGTGTTTCTGTTCTATATTTACCAACCTCATTTTTGACTCATAGTCTACTAGGTTTACATTGGCCTCTCAAATTCTACTATACCTGTTAAGAATTTTCTAAAGAAAACTACTTCAAAACACCATAATTCACTTTATAACTGATGTTGTGAGAAAGAAAAATTATTTTTTGGATAATTATGCATTCCATTGATTATACATACAACTGTCATAGCATTTTATTAAGTTTTTTGTATTATATTACCAAAGAAACTGAATTTTTCTCAGGAAGATGGTGTCCATCAAGAATTTAATGCTCAAGGTTAAATGTTATAACATTAATTAATAAAATCAAGGTTTAAAGCAGTAAAGCACTTATAGTGTTTATTTAGGGGAAAACAAAAAGATCAAAAAGAAGATTAAAGTATTCTAAAATGTTAAAGTTATCAGTGGACAGAGAGAGTAATTGTTTTCTTTTTCCTTGATTTTCTAACTTTTTGAAGATTTAGTGATACTATGATGATTGAAAAAGTAGCTTGAAAACATGTATATATAGTGTGAACCCAATTTTGTTTATATAAAGTGTGTACATATAAAATATATTAAAATTATTTGTATCTAGTTGTAGGGATAGACATTTTAGATGCATTTTAATAAATATTTTCAAAAAAAGCCAGAATAGAAAAGCATAATTTTTTCTTTTTTCACTTTAAGGAGTAGAAAATCCATGGGAGCAAATATCATTTCTGGATGAGGAGTAAAGATAGAAAGATTCAGGGGCAAGGACCCTGAGAAGTCTGCAAGGAGAAAGAGGTAAAAACCCAGGGGATATCCCAGGGGAGAAATTCTTCTTTGTAAAGGGGAAGAACAACTGTGAAAACACTACCTTGACCCAAAGCACCTAAAAGAAAAGCATAGTAATACCTAAAAGTTTTCCCTACGGTTTTATGGAATTGACTGGACAGTAAAAATAAACAAGAAACAACTTATAATTGCTTTCAAGTTGATTCTTTAAAGGCATATCAAAGCTCACATCCTAGATTGATTCAGTGATTTGGATAATTGTTTTAGCCTTGTCTAGCATATTTCTTACCCTGTTAAATTATGAAATAGAATATATAAAGAAAAGTGAATAAAAAATGTTACAGTTAATATATCACAAAACCTCTCACGTAAATCAAGAAGCAGAGCACTGCCGTAATCTCCAAAGCCTATGTTATGGCCCTTTCTGAATGAAATCCTTCCCTACTTCTTGACTTAGCTATTCCTCTGGCTTTTATTGATAATCTATTCTTTACCTAGTGACCTTAGACAGAATTTTATCATGGAAGTTTTTAGGGGCCATTTCACTGGGTATCCATTTGCATTCTGAAGGAGATTATTTGGTGATTGGACCACACGGTAAGCGCTCAAACATGTTTGCTATTACTTACTCTGCTAATGCAACACATTGGAAATCAGGTTCCAACTATGGATACATTGTGAAAGAAGAAATGAAGTAAAAGGGGATGTATAGAAAATAATAAAGAGCAGAGAAGAGATAAAATTATATTCAGCTGTGTATGTATATATTTTTTCAGATTCTTCTGATGGCCATTTTCTAAGTCCACAGAGGGTATAAGTTTATAATTTTTCAGGAAATCTGTTTAAATAATAAATGGATATAAACAAAACATATTCTAATCCTCTCAGAGAACACCATTAGGCCACATTTATGGGAGAGGTGAGACTAACATGAGGGCCAAGACAATTCTTTCCTCTTCAGTTAGTTTAAAGAGATTATAGAAAGGAAAAGGTCCTCAAAACAAAATCCCTGAAAAATTATTTACATTAAAAAAGACTTTCATAAAGAGCAAGAGCATGCAATCATGGGGACCCAAGGAAAATGTCTAATGACTAAGATACATGAATCACACACAGCTGGGCTAATAGAGGCTTGCATACCCATTATAATCCAGATTCTATCCTAGCTCTGCTGGGTCTAATAATGTGGATATAAAGAAAATCTACCAGGTGAGTTATTTATTTGGGAAAATAATTCCAAACAACATGCAAGGAAAAGTCAATGCCATAGAACAATAAAAATGTTGTTTTACAATTTATATTTTACCAAGTATTCAATCATGTGAGTTAGACCCTTCTGGGAATAATTTTAGTAATGAAATTCAGATCTTTATTTGACTCATTTGAATATTAAAATTATTTTACTAGTCTTCAAACTGTTGCTTGAAATATAAAACATCCCATTTTTTGTGGGAGCATGTTGAGAGACAGGTGCTGGTACCTGGTTTTCTTTTACAAAAGTTAGGAGGAATTAGAAAGTGCACATTATCAATAGTACTAAAAATGAGGGAAATATGAATTCAAGAAGCTGAAATGAAATAATCTGAGCAGTAGGAGAATAACCAGCATTTCAATGAGGAAAGTGTGGGAATTGTCCAACAACAATTGAAGCAGAAGCAGAAGAAGCTGTGGCGTGAATTACGTCCATTCCCTTCCAATATCTGCCCTGTATGTGTGATATATGCTGAATTTATATTTGACTCCTTTGTATAGATAATAGACTTCTAAATAGTTAAATTTGAATTCAAGCATACTTTCTGATTTTCATTGAATTATTTATTTCAAGATCAAGACTGCAATAAATTCAAGGAGTTGCTTGTGTAGTGTTTGATGAGATAGTGTAAAAAGACATGCAAAATAGTCAGTGACAGGGAAATGATGCTTAACAGTCTGAAAACTTCATTTAAGAAGAAAACATTATTAGGACTTTGAGTAGAAAGTCATTGAAGTATTGATTAAGAAAAAGTGAATTCATATGTTACCAGAATAGTGAGAAGACCCAAATGGAAAGAACAAATAAGCTCCCAGTAGCACTGACTACCATGATTACCAAACTCCAATGCCCACATTCCCAGGAAAAACCCACTGCCAGGCCTGAAAGGGCAATGCTCATGTTTGAGAATATAAGATTCAGTGCTTTCTTTTCGGGTACATTAGCAGTAACTTTCTTACTCTTTGTAGTAACTTTCTTACTCTTTGTAGGTTTCCTTTACAAAGGAAAGGAAAGGGAAAGAGTGAGTTTGCAATTATTGAGTATTATTACATTTTTATAGACTTAGGGAATTTTGGTTCATTTCTTATCTCATTTTCCACCTACATGTCAAAATTAGAATGGCTGAAATCCTTAGATGTCAATAATTGTGGGGAGTACATTGTTTTGCATGAATAATAGGGTATTATAAAAAATTGAGGGTTTAAACATGAAACATTTTCACTTTGTACCTATGATTTGTGATTATGAATTTGGGTTCTGAAATAAGAAAACTGTGGTTTCAAGTTCTGACTTGTTAAGTACTAGTTAGGTATTCTGTATGTAATTAACACAGGAAAACCTCAGTAATTTTTAACTCTATAAAGTACTATTTCTCTTGTATGAGCAACAAACTGAACATAATAATATATCCATTTATGTAGTATATTATTCTTCTCAAAGGTCTCCCCTATCTAATCTTAAATCTGAAGCTCAGAACTCACTCACTGTTTTGGTTAAGGAAGAAACATTGTCTTTAAATTTTGGATGAAGAAATCATTGTTGAAGGAAATGCAGTCATTTGCAAAGTTGACAACTAAAATCGATGGCAGTGTCAAGAGTAGAAACCAGGGATCCTCTCCAATCTACAATTAAGGAGCTGGAAAATAGGTGGCAGTTTATATATGGTGAATTATTAGTTTAAGGGTAAAGTGAAATCAAAAGGGAAGAATTCCAAGAAGTGAAATAAAGCATCATCTGTAGCTTTGAAATTGGAGAAAACTGGGTTACACATACCTATTTATAAAAATTGTTTTGTTAAAATATCAGAACAATTTAATTAATAGGGTTAGTAACTTTGTAGCAATAAATGTAGACAGACTGCTTGTTTGGTTTTGCCTAAACACTTTACTAACTTTAGTTTCTTCAGAAGCTTAATTTCATATATGAACCGTAATTTTCTGAAAACTTATTACTTACTTTATGAATTTCCCAAAAATCAATTTTAAAAAGTCTCATTCATTTGAAATCTGCTGAATAATATGGAAAAAGGACTCATAGTGTTTTACTTCCATAATAGAAAGTTATTATTTGAAATGTTTGCAAAGGTTGGATGACTAAAAATGCACATTTCAAAAGTAACAAAATTAGCACTTTTAGAGAAAATGTAATTTATATTGTATGCATGAAAAGTTATTTCTTTCTATTGTAATACAATATGTATTTCC
>JAQZBX010003686.1:0-64074 GCA_029593785.1 Cabassous unicinctus
GCATTATCCATCATCATCCTTTTGTTAGTTGTCTTGGGCAAATCCTATAAACTGGAGAGTGGGTGTTGGCTGCTCCTTTCCTGAGATTTAGGACACAACTAGCACATGAACAGCCAGATTTAAGTCTCTGGGACATGTATTTAATGGGTATAGTGCTAATTAAAAATAAAAGGGGCAGAAGAGCCATGTGTAGGGAAATTATAAATGAGTCTAACTCTGTTACATTGGGGAGCATTTTTTTGAAGGTAAGACCCACTGACAGGGTGGGGAATTCCTGAGATTAGCTGCCCTGCCTACAGTGTCTATATGTCTCTAAAGCCCTCAGGAGCCTCCCCTGCTTGAGGCACTGTTTGCTATGGCAGTCAATAAGATCATCCTGAGATGTGCATAAGTGTAACCTCTGGAATGACCTCCAGACTCACTTTGAAATCTCTTAGCCATAAAACCTCATTTACATTTAATATTTCCCCCTTTTGATCCTGGTGTTATTTCAAATGAATAACTAGTTGGAACCTGGTAATAATCCCTCAGTGCCATGGAGGCTGATCCCTGGAAGTCATGTTCCATTCTGGGGAATTGTAGTGAGTTTATATACTGAATTTGGCTTAGAAAGAGGCCACATTTGAGCAACAAAGAAGCTTTCAGGAGGTAACTCTTCAGAAATGTAGAGGCTAAGTTTCAATTTCACAGGAATGAGTTTCATAAGAACAAGAACCAATATCAAGTATCTAAGGTATTGTTCTGTCCCCCTTTGCTAGGCACTGTCCCTGTACTCTAGGAATTCTAGCCACTCTACTACAGAATGTATCAGGAATCCCTGGGATGGAAGTCAATGTTATTTCAGTAATTTTGTGGTTCTCCACCCACTGAGACAACACCCCATGATCACTTCAACACATTAATATGCCATATAAGCATGGCCCATGTGTACCCCGACCCATACCTTCCACCATTACTGACACATCACACCAATGATCCTCCCCTGCCACAATTGCGATCAAACTGCAATCCAAAACCTCCTCAAAAGAAAAGCCAAAATAAAATAAATAAAAACAGTAAAATAATTTTAAAAATAAGGAAGCAGATGTGGCTCAAACAATTCAGCTCCCACCTACCACATGGGGAGTCCTGAGTTCGGTTCCTAGTACTTCCTAAAGAAGACTAGTAAGACAGTGAGCTGATGGGACACGCTGGTGTGGTGAGCTGATCCAACAAGCTGACACAACAAGACACACAAGGAGACAAACATAATGAGAGACACAACAAAGCAGGGAGTGGAGGTGGCTCAAGCAATTGGATGCCTCCCTCCCACATGGGAGGTCCTGGGTTCAGTTTTCAGTGCCTCTTAAAAGAAAGAAAAGCACACAAAAAAACAAACACAGAAAGTGCAGACAATGAGGGGGTGGGGAGAAATAAATTAATCTTTTAAAAAAATAATTTAAAAAATAATAGAAAAATAGCAAACAAAATACAAAATTAAAAAATGTTACATTGTGTCTTACTTTAGCCATAAGATCTGTTATCTTTTGTGTACAGTGACAATTTCTTCTGTATGTCCTCCCAGTGTCTTACTTTTTTCATGTGATTATAAAAGAAGATTTAAGTTAGAGAAAAGTCACATAGAAAATATAGAGGAGTCTCATATACCCTCACCCCTTCACCCTCTCACATGTCCCCCTCAAAGTAACATCTCACATGAGTATGCTACATTTCTTACATTTGGTGGACACATATTGAAGCATTTATACTAATCTTGTACTATAGTTTACATTATAGTTTACACTTTGCACTGAACAATTTTATAGGTTTTGACAGAATGTATACTTATTTTTATCCATCACTGCATTGTCATGCAGGACAATTCCAATGTACAAAAAATGCCCACATTTTACACCAATTCTTCCCTCTCAGTCCCATTAAAACCTCTGGTTGTCATTGCCTTTATATCTATGTTACAATTTCATTTATTGATAGAATAATAAGTCTACTTAATCCATAGCTGCATTCCCTCCTTGTTCCTCAATCTTGAGAGTATTATTGATGTATTTATCATTGAGGTTCATTTGATAGATTGGTTTTTAGTTTTCTTTTCTTGTGGAAACTTTATATGACTATGGTATTAGGGTGGTATTGGAATCATAGAATTGAGCTGGAAATGTTTCTTCCACTTCTCTTTTTTTGTCAGAGTTTAAGCAAGATTGGTTTTAGTTCTTTCCAGAATGATTGGTAGAATTCACCTGTGAAGCAATTTGGACCTTGGCTTTTCTTATTTGGGAGGTTTTTCATGACTGATTCAATCTTGTTACTCGTGATTGTTCTGTTGAGTTCATCAAATTCTATTTTCATCAATGTAGGCTGCTTGTGTGTTTCTAGAAATTTGTCCATTTCATCTAAGTTATCCATCTTGTTGGCATAAAATTTTACAAAGTATCCTCTTCTGATTCTCTTTATTTCTGTGGAAACAATGATGATATCCCCTCCCTCATTTTTCATTTTCATCTTTTTTTTTTCTTTGTTAGTCTAGCTTAAGGTCTTCTCCAATAACTTTCT
Source organism: Cabassous unicinctus (assembly GCA_029593785.1). Classification (NCBI taxonomy): domain Eukaryota; kingdom Metazoa; phylum Chordata; class Mammalia; order Cingulata; family Chlamyphoridae; genus Cabassous; species Cabassous unicinctus. The sequence continues at coordinate 2,551 of JAQZBX010003686.1, forward strand.
TTTGGTTTTGTTATTTTTTTTCTAATTCTTGTTTCATTATCAAATCCATTTAACTCTGCTCTAATCCTTGTTATTTCCCTCTTTCTACTTGCTTTGGGTTTAATTTGTTGTACTTTTCCTTGTTCCTTCTGGTATGCAACTGGGTCATCAATTTAAGTTCTCTTTTCTTTTTTAATATAAACATTTATGGCTATAAATTTCCTTCACACCACTGTTTTTTATGCATTCTGTAGGTTTTCATAACTTGTGTTCTCATTTTCATTTGTTTCAAAGTAGATTCTGATTTTTAAAAATAATTTCCTCCTTGACCCACTTATTGTCTAAGAGTGGGTTGTTTAAATTTTATATCATTGTGCCTATTCTGTGTCACTACACCTTATTAATTTCCAGCTTCATTCCATTTTGGTCAGAGATATTTCTTCATATAATTTCAAACTTTCTGCATTTTTTGAGACTTATTCTGTGACCTAGCATGTTGTATATCCTGAAGACTGATCCATGAGTCCTCAAAAGAACGTATATCCTGTTCTGTTTTGGTGAAATATTCTGTATATGTCTTTAAGTCTAGTTCCTCTCATGTATTATTCAAGGTCTCTGTTTCTTTATTGATCCTCTGTCAAGATGCTCTGTCTAATGTTGAAAATGGTGTATTAAATTTCCCCACTTTAAGTGTAGATGTATTTATTTCTCCACTTACTTTTTCCAATGTCTGCTTCATGTAATTTAAGGCAACCTGGCTTGGTGTATAAATGTTTATGATCATTGTTTTTCTTGATAGATTGCCATTTTTATTAAAATATAAGATCCTTCTTTTTCTTTTACAATAGTTTTGTTATTAAAGTCTATTTTGTCCCCTATTGATATACTTTCTCCCACCCTTTCTTGGTAATTGTTGGCATATAAAATCATTTTCCAGCCATTCACTTGCAACTTCCTTGCATCCCTGCTTTATATATGTCATATTATATTTTTATTTCTCTTTGTATCTTTTTAGTTACTGTTACTAATAATCTTCATTTCTACATTCTCCTCTAACCCTCTCTCCTATTTTTTTTTCCTTTCTAACTGTAGAACTCCTTTTGCTTTTTCTTGAATGACAGGTTTCTTGTTCACAAACTCTCTTAATTTCTGTTTATATGTGAATATTATGAACTCTCCCTCATTTTTGAATGACCATTTTGCTGGATACAGAATTCTTGGCTGACAGTGTTTTTTTTTCCTTTTAGCACCTTAAATATGTCATACCACTGCCTTCTTGCTTCCATGGTTTCAGATGAGAAATTAGCACTCAATCTTTCAGCTTCTCTTGAATATGATGGATCACTTTTCTTTTGTTGCTTTCAGTATTCTCTCATTGTCCTAAGCTCTTGACAATTTGATAAGTGTATGTCTTGGAGAAGGCCTGGTAGGATTTATACTGTTTGGAGTGTGCTGCACTTCCTGGACATGTACATTAGTGTCCCTCAAAACAGTTGGGAAATTTTCAGCCACTATTTCTTTCAACATTCCTGCTGCCCTTTTTTCCCTTCTCTTCCCCATCTGAGATGCCTATAAGGTCTAAATTTGTGCGTTTCGTGTTCTCATTCAATTCCAAATGTCCCTGCTGAATTTTTCTATCTTTTTGTCTATCTGTTCTACTATCAGTCCCATGTTAGATTTACTATCTTAGGTAACACTGATTCTGCCTTCTGCCTGTTCAAATCTGATGTTATGTGCTTCCAGCATATTTTTATTTCTTGTATTGTGACATTCATCACTATCAGGTCTGTTATCTTTCTATGTATATTTACAATTTCTTCCATATGTTCCCCCAGTGTCTTCTTAATATCCTTAATCTCTTCCTTCACTTCATTAAGTTGATTTATGGTATTTGTTTGGACATCCTTGATTATTGTTGTTCCACATCCTTCATCCCCTCCTGTTTTTCAGTTTGTTCATTATACTGGGCCGTATCTTCCTGATTTTTACTGTGGCTTGTATGTTTTTGCTGGTGTCTAGGCCTCTGTTTAACTTGATGGGCTTATTCAGATTCTTAGCTACCCATTCTACTCAAAGGTATTATTTTGTTTTGTGTTAAGGTTCCTCTTTGATACTTGGTTCCACTTTTTCTATATTTTTATCATTGCCTGTGTTTCCCTGAAAAAAATTATTATGACCATAGTAAAAGAAAGATAGAATAGAAAGAGAATCATTATAATAATTTAAAAAAAAATGAAAAAAGAAGCACAAAAAGGCAAGGGGGGAAATAAGTAATTAGGATGTAAAATCATAAAAATTACAAAGGAATAAGAATAAAAAATGTGGCATAAAAGCAAACAAGCAAGAAAGAATGGAATAAAACAAAAGACTAGAAGAATGAGAAGAGTAGAGAGAAAAAAATTAGAGAACAATCAAGAGAAGGTGGAATGTAAGGAAAGCAACAGAAGTAGGGGAAATGAAAGAAAGGAAAGAAACAAAGAAATTAAAGATAAGAAGATGTAACAACAACAAAAAGGAAAGAAAGAAAGGAAAAACAAGAAAGTACCCCATATAAAAAGACTTATTTCTTAGGCCACTAGGTACTGTCTCAGACTGCCAGTGTTCAGCAATCAATGACTGTGCAAACTGTCCTCTGCAGGTAAGATACCTGGGTTTAGAGTATAGAAAAAGAATAAAGTAATAATAATAATTTAAAAATACATTAAATATCAAATCAAATTACCTAAAGAAAAAATCTCTCTAAGTTTCCTGTCACAAAGTGCAAGGGGGATCACTATCTGGATCACCTCTCTTAGGAAGTACAGGAGCTTGAACCGGGGACCTAGTATATTTAAGGCAGGCATTCATCCATGGAGCTACACCCTCTCCACATGTCAGGTAGTGTTCTGAAATCTTATTTCTCTCTCCCTGCCCTCTATTCCCCTAAAGCAAGTTTGTCTTCTAACAGTTTGCTGGCTGTCTCTACTGGCTTCCTTCTTTCCAGGACTGTTAGGTGCCTGTCAGTCCAACCCCTCAATAACCTAGGTAGTCTTTCTCCCAGGGAAGGTGAATGTGACAGCATGTATGATGCAATTCCCCCTCCCTTATCCCTGTGGCAGCTTCAGTGCTGGCTGAGATCTTTTTATCCTCTGTTCTGCTTGTCCTATCTCTCCTCTCCCTTATATTTCTCTTTTTCTGATTTTGCTTTGTGCTGGACACTCACCTGTTTGCCCTTCAGCTCCCATATGGACATTTCTATTTCAACATCTACTTGCTGGACTGGATACAGCTGAGAATCAAAGCATGCTTACCTGGCCAAATTCACTGAAGAGACGCTACTCTCTTCTCTCCAGCAGAAACCTCTTCCTCCAGGGATGAGGAGCATTGTTCCTCACTCAGGTGGCTGCAGTGAGCCAGGTGTTTAGCGAGGTTATTCTCCTTTAGAGTGAGGGATGTGTGCCATTCCCAGCCACAGGGGCAAGTAACTCATGGTTCTCATTTGGCCTCTTTGTCTGTCTGTCCTTCTCCTTCCTGGATGATGCACAGCACTCTCCTGGTCTACAGATCCCCAAAGCCGGTCCCTTGGATAGCTATTTGCTCTTCCTCTGTTTTTGTCAGAGAGTTGAGCCCTGCCTAGCTATTCCAATGCTATCTATCTGGAAGTCTCCCTATTTCTAAATAAACTCACAATCACAAGACTATGTGTTAAGATTGAACATATCTTTTGGGGAGTTACAACACAACACCCAACATTGCTTTTATACCATACCAGATGACCTGCCTACTGAAGCTCTTAAAAATGATAAGTTTCTACTGCTTGTGATACATTCTCACTAGAATCCTCCCTAGCTCATTCTTGCCTTTCTCCAGATTTTTATGTAAATATCAACGTCTTGTTAGGCTTTTCTTAGTTTTTATTTAATCACATATTTTCCATCCTTTCTCTCTGTTTGACTTATTACTTCTTGGCATCGAACACAATCTAAAATATTTTGTCATTATTATATATTTCTGTCTTTCCAGGTAGAATGTAAATTCCTAGAAAAAATATTTTGTCTTTCTCTACAGTCATCATGCAGAATTTCTACTCTCAGTAAATAGCTGTTGACTCAGTAAAGGAATGAATGAGTTAATTTTCATTTGAAGGAAAGGTGCTATTTTTGCAGGCCAACAAACATCTCCATAAACACATCAAAAACAAGAAGTGCATGGGTAACCAGTGACAAAGCAGTGGGAAAATCTGTGGACACTGGAGATAATGTGACCCCTTACCCCAGAGTGAACAGGAAAGAAAAGTTGCAGCATAGGTGAGGAGGTCTCAATTGTGGCAGGAGAGGCAGCTGCAACAGCAACACTGGGTACCAAGGTGGCAAAGATATGGAGAATCAGCAGAGCTGCTGCATTCTCAAAGGTGGTGTTAGCTATGACAGCACTGACGCATGAAGTGAAGTGGAAGATTCTGAGCCAGTGGCAAAGGTAGAATAAAAGGTTTCTAAATAAACTAGCTTCTTATTTAAAAAATGATGAAAAAGAGTTCCATGAAGATGGGAAGTAGAGCAGAAGTAAATTAAATTGAGAATAAATAGCAAAATGCACTAGAAATAAAATAGCAAAACCAAAAGCTGGTCATTTGAGGAGATTAATAAAGTTGAAAAAAACTTATCCAGATGAACAAACAAAAAAGAGAGAAGGTATAAATATGTAAGATAAAAAATAAGTAAGGGATATCACCACTGAACCCACAGAAATAAAGATTATCATAAACGGATACTCTGAAAAATTATATGTCAACAAGATGGAGAACATAGATGAAAAGGACAAATTTCTAGAAACACAAAAACAGTATACATTGATGAAAGAAGAAATTGATGAACTCAACAGACCATTCACAAGTAATTGGATTGAATTAGTCATCAACAACTTCCTTGAGAAGGGTGGATTAAAAGGTCCAGGATACTGGGGGAAAGTTTGAGAGAGGGATGAGGTGAACACTGGGGATTTGTGGGTATGAGGTTCAAAGTACAGAGGTGGGAATGTTCTTATGGCAATATGACAAGGAAGGTCACTGGTTTAGGGTGTTGGTTGGGGACAGGGGTCATTCAGTACAGGGCACACCAGTAGCAGGCTTCTAGGGAGTGTGTGAGTGTTCATCCTGTCATAATGTGTTGTGTGAGTGGGTGGAGACCCACATAATGAGCAGGAAGGAGTTGGACTCCCATCTTTGGGAGGACTAATTTGTTCAGAAATGAAAAGGTGGGAGTCTTTCAAGAGAAAGGGCGGTTCTTAATAAGGGAGGATAAACCAGTGTGTCAAGACCTCTTGTTGCATGTAACCATGAATCTTGTCATACAACAAGTAAAGGCAGGGGGTCATCATGGGCCCCAGGGGAATGGGATGGGAGGAATAGAATACATCAAACAGGGGGTATTTAGTGGTCAGTGCAAATGTCCTTCATTACTACACAGTGGTGTACACAGGACATGGTAAATATCATCAATATTTATAAAAGTGTATGGTCTAAAATGTAAACCATAGTGTAAACCATTGACAATTTTTAGTAGCTATGTTTCACTGTTTGTATATCAAAGGCAAAATGTCAAAAACATTTTTTTTAATTTTTCATATTTTTATTGTCCCAATCTTTTAATTTAATTTTATTTTTAGTTTTTTTAAAAAAAATATATTTTATCTCTTACATTTAAACTTATCATTATTATTTAATTTTCCTATTAATTTTATTCTGCTATTGCAATGGCTTCCTCTTTGAAGAAGCTTTGGATCACAGAAGGGTTACAACTGGGGTGGTGGAGAATCATTGGCATGGGGTGTCAGGGATGGGGGATGCATGTGAGGAAGTTCACCTGAGCATAAATATAAGGTATATAAAAATGTTCAAATGTTCAAATGTTCACGGGGCATTGTCACAGTGGGTGGAGAATCACTCAATAAATGAGAGAATATTGAATTTCCATCCTGGACAATTCTGCCACATTCTCTAAGGGAGCAACGACAGTCCCACAAGTGCAGGGGCACTGACTGGTGGAGGATGATCCACTGATGGGCCCTTGTTATTGATGACTAGCTTTATGAGTCTTTGTTCTTGAAATTGAAACTTAGCCTATTGTTATTGGACACCTAAGGGTTGCCTCCTGAGAGCCTCCTTGTTGCTCAATTGTGGCCTCTCTCTAAGCCAAACTCAATATATTAATACATTACCTTCCTCCTAGCATGGGACATGACTCCTGGGGATGAGCCTCCTTAGCACCAATGGATTGCTACGAAGCACCAACTGGCAATGCAACTGGGAAAAGAACTTGAATAATAGGGGGAAATGATAAAGACAAATGAGTTCATATGGCTAAGAGACTTCAAAATGAGTCAGGAGGTCATCCCAGAGGTAACACTTATGCACATCTCAGTAGGATCTCATAGAATTCCAAAGTGGATATCATGCCAAATAGTGGAACTCCTGAGGGCTCTGGAGACCCACATGTCCTATGTCAGGGCAGATATCTCCGGAATTTGGTGCCTTGCCAGTGGGCCCTGCTTTGGAGTTTGTGTTCTTGAGAGTGACATATTTGGACTCAACTATGTCTTCCCTGCACATGGCCCATCTGTCCCTTCCATTTAAACTTATGCTTGGTGCTAGAGTTTGTAGGTATACATCCAGAGACTGAGTCTTTGGTCTGTCCATGTGCCAGCTGGGCTTGGAACCTCAGTGGAGCAGCAACTCCTATTCTTCAGCTCATTGGACTCACCCAAGACAACTGGTGGGGTGATGATGATGGACAATGGCCATCCCAGAGAATGCAGAGAGTCTGCAGCTGCAGGCAAGATAATCCCATCCATATCCCCCATGGGATATAAACCTTCTCTCAAGTGTGGAGTGGACATCACCATCCAAAACTCCTCAGGATGGGGAGAAGAGCTATGGACTAGAGTACTTACTGGTATTCTGCTATACACATGTTGTGATTCTAGCAATGGAAGAAGTTACAGCATTTATGTAGCCAGTGGCCACTGGTGGCTCTGGAAGCAGGGAGAGGGAAAAGCAGTTGTAATACGGGGGTTATTCAGGACTTGGGAATTGTCCTGAGTGACATTGAAATGACAGATATCAGCCATTTTATATCATCACAGAACATGCAGAACTGTGTGGGAGAGAGTGTGGTCTACAGTGTGAACTATGGTCCATGCCTATTGGCAAAACCCCAGGATGTGTTTATCAATTGCAATTAATGTGCCATACAAATGAAGGATGTTTATTTGGGCGGTTGTGTGAGGTGCGGGAGGTGGTGTGTATGGGAATCCCTATATTTTTGTGTAACATTCGTGTAATCCAAGTAACTTTAACAAAAAATTAAAAAACAAAAATAAAACAAACAAAACTTCCCAACTAAGAAAACCTAGGACCAGATGACTTCACAGGTGAATTTCAAAAATCATTCCAGAAAGAACTAACACCAATCCTGTTTAAACTATTCCAAAAAATAGAAGTGAAGGGGACATTATATAACTCATTCTATGATGCCAGTAGCACCCTTATACAAAAAGCCACATAAAGATACCCCCAAAAAAGAAAACTACAAACCAATCTTTCTAATGAACCTGCATGCTAAAATCGTTAACACAATTCTTGCTAATTGAATCCAAAAACACATCAAATGCATTATATACTATGATGAAGTGGGTTTCATCCTTGGTATGCAAAGATGTTTCAACATATAAAAATCAATCAATGTAATGCACACTATTAGCAGATCAAAAGAAAAAAATCACATGATCATCTCTTTTGGGGCAGAAAAGCATTTGACAAAATACAGCACCCTTTCTTGATAAAAACACTTCAAAAGATAAGAACAGAAGGAAATTTCCTTCACATGATAAAGGTATGTATGAAAAACTAATATCATATTAAGTGGTGAAATGCTGTAAGCTTTACCTTTAAGATCTGGAACAAAACAAGACAATGTGCCTATTGTCACCACTCTTATTTAACATTGTGTTAGGAGTACTTGTTTGAGCACTTAGGAAAGAAAAAGAAATGAAATCATCCAAATTGGAAAGGATGACATGATTCTATATGTAGAAAGCCCTGAAAAATCTACAAAAAAGCTTCTAGAGCTGTAAAACAAGTTCAATAAAATGGCAGGATATAATATCAACATGCAAAAATCAGTAACATTTCTATACAAAAATAATGAGCAATTTGAGGAGGAAATCAAGAAAAAATTCCATGTAAAATAGCAACTAAAATTATCAAATATCTATGAATAAGTTTAACTAAAGATGTAAAGGACTTGTACACATAAAACTATACAACATTGTTAAAGGATATCAAAGAAGACGTAAATAACTGGAAGAATATTCAATGTTCATCGAATGGAAGGATGTACATCATTAAGATATCTGTCCTATGCAAATTGATTTACAGATTTAAGACAATCCCAATGCAAATTTCAATAGCATTTTTACTTAATTGGAAAAGTTAATTATGAAATTTATTTGGAAGCACAAGGGACCCCAAGAAGCCAAAAGACATATTGAAATATAAAACAAAATTGGAGGAATCACGCAACCTGACCTCATTGCACACTACAAAGCTACAATGGTCAAAACTGCCTGGTATTGGCACAAGGATAGACATATTGACCAATGAAACCAAATTGAGAGTTTTGATATAGATTTTCAAATATATGGTAAACTGATATTGAACAAGGCCTCCAAGCCCACTCAACTGGGGAAAAATGGCCTCTTCAACAACTTGTCCTGGAAAAACTGGATGTCAATATCCAAAAGAATGAGTGAGGATCACTGTCGCATGCCCTATATAAAAATTATCTCTAGATGGATCAAATATCAAAATACTAGAGCCAAGACTATAAAGCTCCTAGGAGATAATGTAGAGAAGCATCTATGAGATCTTGACATAAGAAATGATTTCATACACTTTTCACCAAAAGTGTGAGCAATGAAATAAAAAGTAGATGTATGGGACCTCTTCAAAATTAACAAACGTTTGTGCTTCAACGTGTTTGTCAAGAATGTGAAAAAGGCAGCCTCCTTATTGGGAGAAAATATTTGGTAACTATTTATCTGATAAGGGCCTAATATCCAGCATATATAAAGAAATCTTATATCTTGACAAAAAAAAGACAAACAACCCACTTAAAAAATTGCAAGAATTTTCAATAGATAATTCTCCATAGAAGAAATGCAAATGGCTAGAAAACACAGGAAAAGATGCTCAACATCATTAGCTATTAGGGAAATGCAAATCAAAACTAAAATGCCATATCATCTTACACCATTAGACTGGCTGCTATTAAAAAAAAACAAAAACAGAGAAATATAAGTTTTGGAGAACATGGGGAGGAAAGCGAACCTTCATCCACTGCTGGTAAGAGTGAAGAATTATGCAGCAGTTGTGGAGGACAGTTTGACAGTTCTTCAGGAAGATAACTATAGAGCTGCAATATGATCCAGCAATCCCATTGTTGGATATATACCCAGAAGAATTGAAAGCAGGGAAATGAACAGATATATGTACACCAATGTTCTTAGCAGTATTATTCTCTATTACCCAAAGTTGGAAGTAAACCAAGTATCCATGGACATATGAATGAACAAGCAAAACATGGTATATACATGCAAAGAAATGTTACTCATCTGTTTAAAAGGAATGCAATATTAACACATGGGCAACATTGATGAGTCTTGAAGACATCATGTTGAGAGACGTAATCCAGTCACTAAAGGACAAGTATTGCATGACCTCACTGATATGACCTAAGCATATTGGGCAGACTTACAGAGCTAGAGTCTGGAAGACAGGTTATTATGAGACAGAAAAGGGGTAGAGTATGGTGAGCCAATGCTCAGTATGGGCATAACCTATGATAAGATGGAGGTGGGTGTTTGGGCCGTGGATGGGTTGAGGGTGGTGTAATGATGTGATTGGATTTGACAGTGCTGAAATGTGAGGGGGATTAAGTTGGAGGGTGTTAGATTTTACTATCCATGGAAATGGGGGAAGGGCTGGAGGAAGGAACAAGTGAACTCAGAGTATTTGGAGGCCTCTGGTTAAAATTAAAATGGTGGGAATATTCTTTTTGCAAATATGGCAGAGGTGGGATACTAGTGCAAGACATCATGGATAGGGGCATATGAGGGATAGGGCACACCTGGGGCATGCTTCTACAGAATATGAATATATTTATCTTGACATAGTGTACTATCTCAGTGTGTACAGACCCAAAAACTAAACAAGAAAGTACTAAACTCCCATCCTGGGGGGTCCTGCTATGTACTCAAAAAGAGGGACAAAAATCTATCTAGAACATATACAGACCTTAATAAAAGAAAAAAAGACCCATTTGTCAAGACTTCAATATTATTACATGCAACTATGAAACTTACTCTTCAAAAATTGAAACTTAGTGGTTACCATAGGTTATGAGGGGAAGGGAAGGGACGAATAGAATAGATGGAACATGAGACATTTTGAGGGCATTGGAAATTTTTTGCATGATTTTGCAATGATGGATTCAGGCCATTATACACTTCATCAAAACCTACAAAATTCCAGTGCAAAATGTAAACCATAATGTAAATCATTGACCATGGCTTGTAGCAATGCTTCAATTTTGTATGTCAATTGTAAAAAATGTACCATACTCATGTAGATGTCCTTAATAGGGCAGAGTGGGAGAGCAGGAGGGGGTGTGGTGTATGGGAATCCCCTATATTTTCTAAATGACTTTTCTGTAATCTAAAGTTTTTTGAAAATAAAACAACAAAACAAAAATAAGACAGTTGAGAAACATACAGAAGTTGTCACTGTGTATAAAAGATAACAGATCTTATGGTGATGAAAAACACAATGATTTTTTTATTTTTAACTTTGCATTTTATTTTTTATTTGTAGAATTATTAATATTTTATTTTCATATTATTTTTATTTATTTTTGGCTTTGTTTTTCGGGAGGTTTTGGATTGCAGAAATGTCAGAACTGTGGCAGGGGAAGTTCACTGGTGTGGGATGTTGGTGATGGAGGATTTCTGTGGAGTAGGGCACCTGGGACATGCCTCTAAGACATATGAATATGCTCAAGTGATCAAGAGTTCTTGTTTCTGTGGCTGAGACCCACACAATAACTGAAAGAATATTGAATTCCCACTCTGGGAAATCCTGCTACATTCTCTAATAGAGTGACAAGAATCTCCAAAGTACATGGACAGTACCCAGCAAAGGAGGAGAGACCATTATGCCAGGCCACTGATATTGATAGTTGTACTTATAAACTTGTTCATGTGAAATTGAAACTTAGCCTGGTATTATGTATTATATGGTAACTTAAGAGTTACCTCCGGAAACCCTCCTTGTTGCTCAGACCTGTTCTTTCTCAAAACAAAACTTAGTTTATAAGCTCATTACCTTTCCCCTGTCATGGAACATGCTTCCTGGGGATAAGCCACCTTGCTATAGATGGATTATTACCAAATACCAACCTCAATACATTTGCAACAAGACCTGGAGCAAAAGAGGGAAATATTAAATACAAATGAAATTTTATGGTTAAGAGATTTCAAAATGAGTGGGGAGTTCATTCCAGAGGTTATGCTTATGTATGTCTAGGATCATCTCTTTGACTGCCACAGCAAAAAGGGCCTTAAGCAGGAGTCTCCGAAGAGCTTTAGAGACATCCAGACACTGTAAGAAGTGCAGAAAATCTCAGTAATTTGGCACCCTGTAGGTGGGCCTTACCTAGGAATATATGCTCCCCAATGTAACAGAGTTAGAGTCATTTATAATTTCCCCACACATGGCTCTTCTGCCCCTTTTATATGAACCTATAATTAGCACTATACCCGTTAAATATGTATCCCAGAGACTTAAATCTTCTGGCTGTTCATGTGCTAATTGTGTCCTGAATCTCAATAGAGCTATAAAACCTATTCTCCAGTTCATTGGGCTTGCCTAAGACAGCTGACAAAAGGGTGATAATGGGCAATGCCCATTCAAGAAAACAGAGAGTATCTATAATGGCAAGCAAGACAGTTCCATCCATCTGCTCCATGGGCTATAAGGCCCTCTCAATCAGAAACGTGTGGGCATACCATGTGAGCATCCTCAAGATTGAGGAATGAACAAACATAAAGGAGGAATGCAGCTATCTGCTAATGTAGACTTAATATTATTCTAGCAATGGAAGAATGTGTAATATTCATGTAAAGGCACTGTACATGAGAGGTTCTGAAAGGGAAGAATAGGAAACATGGGTCATTTTTGGGACATTGGAATTGACCTGCATGACATTGCAATGAGAGATACAGGCCACTATAATTTTGTGAAAACCTATATAAAATTGTGTGGTGCAAAGTGTAAACCATAATGTAAATGGTTAGTACCAATGCTTTGATATGTGTTAGTCAACTCTAATAAATATATCACAATAATGAAAGATGGTGTTAATGGCAAAAAGCGTGGGAGGTGGAGGGGATGTTGTACATGGGAATCCACTTATATTTTCAGTGTAACATTTATATAATCTAAAGCTTCTCTTAAAAGAAAAAAATTAATTATTGACATGGGAAAAAAAGACTTTGTGGTAAGCATTATTTTCTTAAACTTTACACCCAAAGCAGGAGCAACAACAAAAAAATCAAACTATTTCTTCTTCCAAAGACTTTGCCAAGAAAGGCAGCCTACTCAATTGGAGAAAATAATTGGAAACCACATATCCCATTAGGGTTTGATATGCATGTTGTATATAGAGCTCATACAATTCAATGATAAATCGGCAAGCAACCCAGTTTTTAAAAATGGGCAAAATACTTCAATAGACAGTTCTCCAAAGAGGAAATAGAAATGGCCAAAAGCACATGAAAAAAGAATATGGTGATAGACCAGAAAATATACAACTAGTTTAACTTATGTATAATAGCTATCATTAATATTGTAATATTTTGCAGCAATGGGAAAAAGATATTTTTTCAATACTAAGGGACAACAATAGGGTGTCTAAAGGGGTATAGGATTTTTCCTTTTGAAGTAATGAAAATGTTATAAAATTGAGTGAGGTGATGACAGCACAAGTTTTTGACAAAAATGAAAGTCACTGAGTGTGCAATTTGAATACACCGCACAAAGCATGGGACAGTAAAACATAGGGAATCCAATGGTGGATGATGCAATGTGGTTAACAGGATAAATAGGAGAATGTTTTGTCCTAAATGATAACAAATATGTATTACTAATATTGGGTATTTTTTAATATATTATTAAAAATATGCCCAATTCTCCACACCTCCCCCTTTTCCCCCACATTGACAACTTCTTTCATTAATGTTTCACATACATTGCAATTGATTAACACATTTTGGAGCATTGCCACTAAGCATGGATTACAATTTACATTGTAGTCAACACTCTCACCCACTGAATTCCATAGGTATGGCAGGATATACAATGGCCTGTATCTGTCATTGCAATGTCATTCAGGACAGCTCCAAGTCCTAAAAGTGTCCTCATATTACAACTTTTCCCTCTCCCTGCCCTCAGCACCTCCAGCGGCCACAGTCTCCACATCAATGATATAATTTCTTCCTTTGCTAGAATCACAAGTCTAGGAGAATACCAGTAAGTCCAATCTAGTCCATATTTAATTCCCCAATCCTGAGGATTGTGGAATTGTGATGACCACTCCACCTCTGATGGAGAGGGGATTTTGATCCCATATGGGTGATGGATGTGATTCTCTTGCTTCCAGTTGTAGACTCTCTCCATTCCTTGGTATGGTGGTTGTCCATCCTCACCTCCTTGTTAGTTTTCCTGGGTATTTTTAAATTACTGTGTGTGTTGGGGGAAAATACATCAAATGTGAGATATGGGCTAAATATTACTAAATATATATCTTAATGATGCTCTTTCATACTTTGTAACAAATCTTTCACATAAATGCAAAGTGTTAGCGATAGAGACATTTATGAGAGCCTTGTATGATGATATACTTATTTGTTTTGTAAATTCACAAATTTTGCTATACATTTATTGTTTATGTATTCTCATATATGAATGATATACTTCAGTAAAATTTCAATAAAAATTTGATGAATGATTTATTCAGTAATGAGAGACAGGAAGGGTAGAGTTGATTTTGGAGCCATTGTAGAGTGAGTGATCAAGTGGAAACCTACCTTTATTTGATTACCTACTGCAGTCACCATCAAAAAGGATCTATTTCTTTAATAGTTGACCATCTGTCTTTTTTTTTACTTCATCTAGACACTGAGTATAATAAGAATGATCCCCAGGGCCCCAAGTACTTTTCATCAGGGTAGTCATTAAATGTATGGAATGTTTCTTGTTTTTTTCTAAATAATCCTAACAATGAGAGACATTTCTAATTTTTCATTGCCACCTTAGTCATGTTGTTTCTGAGAGCACTTTGCTCAATGCACTTAGCTAAATTGGGATTTTACCAACTCACAAATTACCTCTGTGCCTTGATTTCTGAGAACCAGATTCAAAATTCCTCTGGATTTAAAAGGAAACTTTCTTGATGTTTCTTTTCCTCGAGTGGCTTAAAAAATATTAATCACTAGGTGGGACCAACCAAGATGGCCAGGTAAGACATTCCAGGGTGTTATTCCTCCACAGAATCTTTGAACTACTACTAAAAATTGGCAGAGCCATTTTCCTCAAAACTCCAGAAAATACTTAAAATGTTGCAGTAACTGGAAGAAGGCTGAATAAAGAAAACACAATTTTAAATATGGCAGGGGAAGAATAGGAAGAATAGGTGTAACACTGGTCATTTTGGGAACATTGGAATATTGTGCTTAATAATGCAATGACAGGTACAGGCCATTATACATTTTGTTAAAACCTGTAAAACTGTACAGAGCAAAGTGTAAACCATAATGTAAACTATATACCATGGTTTGTGGCAATGTTTCAATATTTGTTCATCAATTGTAACTAATGCATCACACTAATGAGAGATGTTAATTGGGAAAAGTGTGGAATAGAGACAGGGTGTGTGGTATATATGGCAATATTTTTTATGTAACTTTTCTGTTATCTAAAACTTCCTTAAAAATGAATTTTAAAAAGAAGACTTTAGTGCCTTGAAATATATACCAGAGAAAAACATGGACTTAAACTTAATCAGTTCCCATGGAAATAAACTCATTGCAAATAGGAACATTTGATGAGGTGACTTCAGGTAAGGTGTAGTGCAAGTTAATCAGGTTGTTTTCTTAAAAGCAGTTTTATTGAGATACACTCACATACCATACAATCCATCCAAAATACATAATCAACAGCTTTTAGTATAATCACAGAGTTGGTTTTTTAATCAAGATTACTGGAGTCCTTAATAAACAGTGTGGAAGTCAGGCAAAAAGAAGTCATGAGGGCAGTCAAAGGCTGGAAGTCAATGGAACAGAGAAAAGAAAAATTGCAATTTGTGCAATTTTTTGAGACAGAAAAAGACAAGGATGAAGGATGACCTGCAGCCAGCATCAGAATGCCACAGTCTCCTGGAAGAAATCATTACCTTGCTGATACCTTAAATTTGAATGTTTCCTGGTCCCAAATCATGATCCAATAAATTCCTATTTTTTAAGCCAAAATATTGTATGGTGTGCATTTTAGCAGCTAAGAAATTAAAATAAAGCCAAATGAGCCCCAAACAGGAGAAAATCAGAGAGAAACACACCCAGACACACAGCAGTCAAATTGTGAATGTGAAAAGAAGAGCCTCACCTTAGGCACTAAAGAGTCCCAATAAATTTATGTGCTGATTTCTCATCAGAAACCGTGGAGGAGAAGCAGATGTAGCTCAAGTGGTTGCTTCCCATGTATGAAGTCATAGGTTTGATCCCAAGTATCTCCTAAAAAACAAGCAAACAAACAACAACAAGAAAACACGGGGGCAAGAGGCAGTGTGTGACAAATGTATATGGTGCTGAAAGAAAAAAATTGTGTACTGTGGTGGCTTGGAGCTATGCATGCCAGAAAAAGCATATTCTTAAACTTAATCCACTCCTGTGGGTGTGAATTTACTGTAAAGTAGGACTTATTGATTAGGTTACTTAAGTTGAGGTGTGACCCCCTCAGTCATGATGGATCTTAATCCTATTGCTGGAGTCTTTAAAATAGGAATGAAATTCAAATAGAGAGAAAGTCATGGTAAGGAAAAGCTGAAGGTAAAAAAAAAAAAAAAAAAAAACGCCTGAAGAGAAAGGAGAGACCAGGAGAGGCTTCTTTTTGCATTTCCATATGACAGAGTGGGATAAATTTCCATAGTTTAAAACAAATGGAAAATTAAAAAATATTTGGGAATTAAACACAATGTTCAAACAAACAAAAATTGAACCAACAAGAAATCACAAGAAAAGTAAAGAAAATATTCAGGTGAATGAAATTGAAAACAATATATACCCAAATTTACTATATGGGGAATTTATAACTCTAAGTGCTTCATTAAAGAAGAATGAAGTTCTCAAGCAAGAGAACTTATGCCACCAATAGATGGTCCAGAAAATAGAAAACAAACTAAACTCATAGTGAGTAAACAGAAAGAAATACCAAAGATTAGAGTAGTGATAAATACGGAATAATAGATAAACAATGGAATCTATGAATCAAAAATTGTTCTTTAAAAACTACAAAAAGAATAAGAGAGATAATGCAAATAATTAAATCAGAAATTAAAGGAGAAATATTATTACCAATGGCATAGAATTAAAGGGATTATAAGAGAACACTATAACAACTGAATGACAAATTTAGATAATCAAATGAATTAGACAAATCTCTAGAAGCATCCAACCATCTACTCTGACTCAAGAAGAAATAGAAGATCTCAACAGTCAAATAAGAACTAAAGAGATTGAATCAGCAATCTAAAACCTTCTCACAGGAAAATCCCATGTGCAGAGAGGATGAAGTTAATGCTATAAGGTGCATTGTGTGAACAAAGGCCCAGGCACAATAAAAATTTTCAGCAGATGACTGCTTTATTACTTACACAGCACAAAAGGTGCAAAAAAGCAGAGAAAGAGATCTCAGCATGGCCCATCCCATAGGGAGGACATCTGCTCATATTAATGTTGTTGGATGGCAGTTCCACATACTCCACTACAGAAAGAAGAGATGCCTGTAATCTCCAAGAGTGTATATTTATACAACTCAGGGGAAAGGGACTTTCCACTGAAGTTCCTGTCCTGATAAGCAAGTGGAACTGCTTGTTCTAGGTTTGTGGTTTAAGATGTGGTCAGGCTGTTCCTTCAGTTGGGGGTCATACCTTGTGATGGTGGGAGAGGGTCATTATAGTCCATTTGCTATGAGTGTCCTGGTTTGGTCCCTTTGGGAATAGCCCCCAAATGCCCTTTTTTGGCTCTGGCTTGTAGGTGACATCTCTCTTGGAAAATGGGTGATTGAGCCTCTTTAATGAGAGAGGTAGTCCATCTTCTTGGGCCTATAATTTCATGGTTTCAGAATTTCCATGATCAATTTGGTGGTGGATCCATTAATTAGTAGAAGCAGCCATGGAAATTCAGTTATTTCAAAGATGTCACTGAGGGTGCATTTATAGTTTTAATCTTTCATACAATAGTCATCCTCTACCTCTCTTCCAGTAGGAACTCCAGCCTTGTCAGATTAGAAAAGCATCTCACTTCATCCTTTTTTTAGCTAGGTCATTCCAATGATGTTCATTGTGATGTGGGCCCTTCCCATGCACATTAACATGAGAAACATAGATGATGCTTTTCCACTCCACCATTTGTTTCCAAAGGTTCTTATCCCAAAGCAGGGATCTCTTGATTCTCAATTTGCATTCCTTCCATAAACCTGATCAGACTGTCATGGCCCAGAATTCTGTAAACAATGCTTGGGTCTGAGTGTTCCAGGGTTAAAAGAACAGCTGCAAAGGCAAGGGAAAAGAGACTGCTCATGGGCTGGTCCATCATTGCATCATCATTGAGCATCTAGTGGGGCTTTCTTAAGCCAGGGTCTCCAGGATGTCATTGCAAAGAGGAAAGGGCCATCATCTGGTGTTGCATTGCAACAGGATCATTATGGGTTTTTTTTTTCCCCACCATTCACCCATTCAAGTGTGTCACTACTTGGAAATCTGGCAAAGAGCAATCCTGAAATGCATCACTTCCATTTGTTGATTCTCTATTGTTGGGCACTGCCTGGTTACCAGGCAGATAATGTCTGTTAGCCAGGACTAAGGACATGATAGGGATTTCTGGCCTTAGGAGGACCTGGCAGCTCTTGGTGATCCTTTTCATTTTTTCCAAGGCTCAAGAGCATGTAGAAGCTGCCCCTTGAAAAGGGAGTAATGCTGGGCAGTGTCTGGGAATATCTTTAACCAAATTCCCAAGAATCTGTGCTTTGTATTCTTTCCCTCCTCCTGCCAGAGAGACCTGTAAGTGTGGGTCTGGGTGGGAGAACCTTATAGCTCAAATGTAGATCCAGGCTCTAAAGGGAAAACTGTCATGTTTACCTCTTGCAGGGCCTTCTCTTCTTCCATTCCCTAGTGGAAAGTACCAACTTTTCATTCTACCTGATATAGCAATTCCAGGAGGATACTGAGATGAGTTTAACAAGCATATAGACTAATCAAACACTGTGCCTCCTTTTTGAAGGTGGGTGAGTCCCACCTCCGAATGATATCCTACACCAATGTTCCTCTTCTGCCACAGTTGTGACCATTCTGTGATCCAAAACTCTCCAGAGAGGAAGCTAAGAAAATCATGAAAAAATAAATAAAATTATATAATGATAGTTTTTTAAAAAAACATATAAAATACAAAAGGATTTAAATTTTTAAAAAATATTAAATAATAAAAAGTATTCTTTTTGACATTATGTCTTTCATCACTGTAAGGTCTGCTGTATTGTATGTACAGTGATATTTTCTTCCATATATTCCCCATGTCTTTTTTTTTTAATCTTCAAAAAAGTTTTAAGTTTCAGAAAAATCACATTTAGAATATAGATATTCCCATATACCCAATGTTATCCCCATTTCCCATTCTCTCTTATTAATAACATTTTACATGTGGATGGTACATTTGTTACAATTGATGTACAAATATTGAAGCATTGCTACTAACCATGGTAAATGGTTTACGTTATGAGTTACATTTTGGACCATACAATTTTATAAATTTTGACAAAATTTAAAATGTCCTGTATCCATTGCTGTGAGATCATGCAGAACCATTTAAATGCCCTAAAAATGTCCTATGTTCCACCTAGTCTATTCTTCCCTCTCCCTCCTCTTATGACTTATGTTAAACACTAAATTAAACTTTATTTTAAAATGTTATTTTTTTTCATATATATTTTAAAAGATGCTTAGATTACATAAATGTTACACAAAAATTACAGGGATTCCCATGATCTCCACCTCCCATACTTCCCATAACATCTCACATAAACAACTTTAATTAGTGTGGCACATCACCTGCAAAGGATATACACATCCTGGGGCTCTGCCACAAAGCATAGACCACATTTTGTATCGTAGACCACATTCTCTCCTACACAGTTCTGCATAGTATATGCTAATGTAAAATGGCCTATATCCGTCACCACAATGTCACTCAGGACAACTGCCAAGTCTTGAAAAAGCCCCTGTATTACAACTGCCCTTCCCCTCCCCACCCCAAAAGCATCTAGTGGCCACTGGCTCCACCTCACTGTTATAATTTCTTCCATTGCTTGAGTCACAATATGTCTACAGCAGAATACCATTAAGTGCACTCTAGTCCATAGCTTTTCCCCCACTCCTGAGGGGAATGGAATGGTGATGTCCACTCCAACTCCAAGTCAGAAAGGGCTTATATCCCATGGATATGGTGGATGGATTTATCCTGCCTTCAGCTGCAGGCTCTCTCCATTCCCTGGGATGGCTGTTGTCCATCATCGTCTCCTCACCAGGTGACATGGGTGAGTCCATTGAGCTGTGGAGTAGGAGTTGCAGCTCCACCGAGATTCCGGGCACAGCTGGCACATGGGCAGGACAGAGGCTCCAGTCTCTGGAAGTAAAGCTACAAACTGCAGCCTTATATATAGGTTTGAATAGAAGGGACTGATGGACCATGTGCAGGGAGGATTTATTTGGAACCTACTCTGTCACTCTCAGGAGCACAGATTCCAAAGTAGAGCCCACTGATAAGGTGTCAATCTCTGGAGCTATCTCCCCTTATACAGGACCTGGGTGTCTCCAGAGCCCTCAGAAGCCCTTCTGTATGGCATGATATCCACTTTGGTGTTCTAGAGATCTTACTGAGTTGTGTGTAAGCATTACCTCTGGGATGACCTCCCGACTCTCTTTGAAGTCTCTTAGCCACATGAACTCATTTGTCTTTATCTTTTCCCCCTTTTATTCAAGGTCTTTTTCCAGACATGTTTCTAGTTTGCACTTGATATTAATCCCTCGTTGCCTGGGAGGCTCATCCCCGGGAGTCATGTCCCACATTGAGGGGAAGGTAATACGTTCATATGCTGAGTTTGACTTAGAGGGAGGCCACATTTGAGCAATAAGGAGGCTGTCAGATGGCAACCCTTAAGCACCCCATAACAGTAGGCCAAGTTTCAAGTACAAGAGCAAAGAATCATAAGGCTAGTCATCAATAACAAGAACCCATCAGTGGGCCATCCTCTTTTGCTAGACACAGACCCTGCACTGAGGGGACTGTTGTTGCTCCCTTGGAGAATGTGGCAGAGCTCTCCAGGCTGGGACTTCAGTATTCCCTAATTTTCGAGTGATTGTCTTCCCAACGTGACCATGCCCCATCCCTCGATCATTTGAACAATTTTATATATCTTTCATGTTTATTCAGATGAACTAAGTTTCATTTTTGAAAAAACAAGATTCACAGTTACTTACAATAATATTGAGGGCTTGGCATTTTGGTCTGTTTTCTTTTATTAGGCACTGTCTAAGTTCTCAAAGGAATCTAGCCCTTCTATTTGAGAACATAGCACAACTCCCAAGGTTGGGAGTTTAATATGGTGATGGTTATGGTAATGTGTCAACTCAGTCAGGTAATTGTACCCAGTTGTTTGGTCAAGCAAGCACTAGGTAATTGTAATACAAGGATATTTATGGGTTTCAGTAACGGGTGAGTTTACTGCATAAATGGCCAATTACAACTATGATCAACCAGGGAGATTGCCCTCAGCATTGAGTGTTTTATCCAATCAGTTGAATGCCTTAAAAGGGGAAGTGATTTCAACATTCAGAGAGAATTTCCCAGCTCATATTTGGACAGCCAACATCTCCTGGAAACTCATCAAGGACCTTCATTGGACTTACATTTGAGCCCCTGGTTTGCAGACTGCCTGCAGAACCTGGAACTCTGTATCCCCACAGTAATGTGAAAGAATACTATAAAATCTCAAACTATTTACAGATATCTCCTGTTTATTCTGTTCCCTAGAAAATCTTGGTATCAAGAGAATACAGCTCAGTTCCAGGAGTGGTTCTTGAGGAACAGAATCTTAAACATAGGATGACTGTGGTGTTTCTGGGAGTTTTGCAATTGACTCCCCACTCTAATTGGACTCAAGTGTACAAATGACCCCCTTTCATTAGAGGTCATTAACAGCCCATGGCATTAGTTGGCATTGGAGATACACAAAATATCTTCACGGGATTCCCTTACTTCCATGCTTATAAGAGGCAAGGATCTGGGTGAGAGTGTTTTAAACTCCTTAACAGAGTTTTGGGAGTCCAAAATTATAATGATGTTGGCTGGCTCTTCCTAGATACTCTGGATACAGTTACAAAAGAAAAAGATGAATTAAAGACTTCAAGTTTGCAATTTAAAGGCTGCACAAATGATGTAAAAGTTTCTAGGTGTGCTCTGAAAGAAACTCTTGTTTCAGGCAGCCACAGGTTTGAGATAACTGAGAAGCAGACTCAGATTTTCATTTTACAAGTTGCAGAGTTACAAAGGAAACTAAAACCTCAATCCCACAGAGTATCTATGGTTAAAGTGAAGGCATTGATTGTAAAGGTGTGGAACCCAGAGGATTGGGATGGAGGCATATGAGATGAAGATACTACTCTTGGGGACATTGGAACCCTAAATTCTGCTGAGACTTTATCAGATAAGCTTGTGAGGGCCTGCCTTGTGGAGAAAACACTTTGTCAACCTTGAATCACTCAGCCTCAGCCTGTCCCAGGGAGTTTGAACCTCCATCCAGCCTTGAAGTGTGTACCAGCAAAATTAACCCTGCACTGCTCAGACTCTGGCTTGCCTCAGCAAGTCTGGACCTCCTCCCAGCTCTGAGGTTGGTACCAGCCCAACTTCAGCATGTACTGCCCAAACTGTCCAGTCCCTGAGGAATCTGCCTTCCAGCCCCTGCCTGAAGATTAAATCTGACACACCAGAAGAAAATGCCAAGGAATGTTCTGAGGTCAATAGCTTGCAGACATTTCTAATCATGTTTCTTGCCCACCACCACCACCCCTCTTGTCTTCAAGACCTACTACTACACTAAAATTACAAGCCCCAAAAGTGAAATACCAAGTGTAACCCATTAAGAAGTATACTATACTCTGAAAGACTGCATGAGTTTTCCAATTTATGTAGACATAAATCAGAGGAATATGTGTTGGAATGAATACTAAGGGTATGGGATAATGATTGATAAAGTTGGACCACACTTAATTTATTGATATGGACCCACTAAGAAGAAATTCTGGATTCAACACTGTAGCTTGAGGGGTTAGAAAGGGCTCTAACAGTTTATTTGTGTGGCTGACTGAAACATGGACCAAACGGTGGCCTAGCATATCTGATGTTAAGATGCCTGATTTTCCATGGTATACAGAGTAGAGAGAATTCAAAAGCTTAGAGAGATTGAAATGCTAGAATGGATTTATCATTTAAGAACTGCTCACCCACCCCAGGAAGAGCTCTGTGGTTGCTCTTCTCTGTAGTCCAGATATTACTGTAGGGAGGGCTACTGTAGGGAGGGAGTTAAAATCCTTAAACATTATGGGGATGATGGGATCTCTGTCCAGTAAAAGTCAAGTATCAACAGTTAATCACCAAAAAAAAGGTGGGAATGGCTACTGCAATGAAAAGCAGATTCAAAACAGCACTCAAAATAGACTGAACCACATAGAGTTATGACGTCTAAAAGACCATTGGTACATAGAAGTGAAATAGATGGGCAGTCTACTAAATTTCTTCTGGATGTGTATAAGCAGAAGAGTTCTAGGTTAACTGAACAAAACCCTAATTCAAATAACAAATGCAGAGTATCACAGCCTCTTAATCAATTCCCAGACTTGAGACAGTTTACAGACCCAGAGCCGCTTGAATGAGGAAAAGGCAAGGTGTCCATGGGGAAGGATCCTGTTAAACTGGCAAAATTTTGTACTGTTATTCTTCATCACAACTTTCCCCAAGAATACCTACAACTTTTACCAGAGTTACTGTGCATTGGGGAAAAGCAATTGATAAGATATTTTGGGGATTATTAGACACCGGCTAAGAAGTGGCATTAATTCCAGGAGACCCAAAATGTCACTGTGGTCCACCAGTCAGAGTAGGGGCTTATGGAGGTCAGGTGATTGATGGAATTTTAGTTCAGGTCCATCTCACAATGGGTCCAGTGGGTCCCAGGCCCCATACTGTTTATTTCCCTAGTTCCAGAATGCATAATTGGAATAGAAATACTCAGTAAATGGTAGAATCCCCACAATGGACCTGTGACTTGTGGAGTGAGTGCTATTCTGGTAGTAAAGGCCAAGTGGAAGCCACTAGAACTGCTCCTACCTAGAAAAATTGTAAATCAAAGCAATACCGTATTCCTGAGATTAGTGCCTTCATCAATGATCTGAAGGATGCAGGGGTGGTGATTCCCACCACATCCCCATTCAACTCTCCTATTTGACCTGTTAAGAATACAGATGGATCATGTAGGATGGCAGTAGATAATCATAAACTTAGCCAAATGGTGACTCCAATAGCAGTTGCTGTCCCAAATGTGGTATCATTGCTTGAGGAAATCAACATATCTCCTGGTACCTTGTATGCAGCTGTTGATCTGGCAAATGCTTTTTTCTCAAATGCCATTTCTAATGACAACCAGATATAATTTGCTTTCAGTTGGCAAGGCCAGTAGTGTACCTTCACTGTCCTGCCTCAGGGGTATATGAACTCTCCAACCCCATCATAATATCATCTACAGGGACTTTGATCATCTCTCTCTCCCACAAAACACCATACTAGTCCATTATATTGATGATATCATGATGACAGGAACTAGTAAGAAAGAAGAGGCAAGGGCTATAAACTTATTGGTAAGGCATTTGCATGAGAGAGGATGAGAGATAAATCCAACAAAAATACAGCGGCCTTCCACTTCAGAGTAATTTCTAGGTGTCCTGTGGTGTGGTTTATGTTGAGATATTCCTTCTAAAGTGAAGGAGAAGCTGTTGCATCTGGCCCCTCCTACAACCAATAAAAAGTGGCACAATGCTTAGTTGGTATCTTCAGATTTTGGAAACAACACATTCCTCATTAAAGTGTGCTGCTCTTCACATTTACTGGCTGACCAGAAAAGCTGTTATTATTAACTGGGGACCAGAACAAGAGGAGACGTTAGGACAGGACTAGACTGCTGTACAAGCTTCACTACCAACTGGGCCATATGACCCAGCCGATCCAAAGGTGCTGCAAGTTTCAGTGGTAAATAGGGATGTCATCTGGAGACTTTGGCAGGCCTCTATGGGAGAATCACATTGCAGAACCTTAGGATTTTTGAGGAAAGCCCTGACATCCTCTGCTGATAACTAATTTCTGATTGATAAACAGCTTTTGGCCTGCTACTGGGCCTTAGTAGAGACTGAATACTTAACCATGGGCCATCAAGTTACCATGAAACCTGAGTTGCCTATCATTTGCTGGGGTATTGTCTGACCCACCAAACCATAAAGTTGGGGGAGCACAGCAGCACTCCATAATAAAGTGGAAGTGGTATATATGAGATAGGGATTCAATGTATCCTGAAGGTACAAGTAAGTTACATGAAGAAGTAGTCCAAATGCCCATGGTCACCACCCCTGCCATGTTACCTTCTCTTTCCCAGCTCAAATCTTTGGCCTCTTGGGGAGTCCCTTACAATCTGTTGACTGAAGAAGAGAAAACTAAGTCCTGGTTTACAGATGGTTCTGCACAATATGCAGGTAATACCTGAAAGTAGACAGCTGCAGTATTTCAGCCCTTTTCTGGGACATCCCTGAAGGACAGTGGTGAGGGCAAATACTTCCAGTGGGAAGAAACTTGAGCAGTGTACCTGGTTGCTAATTTTGCTTGGAAGAAGAAATGGCCAGAGGTGCATTTGTACACTGATTCATGGGCTGTTTCCAATGGTTTAGCTGGATGGTCAATGATATGGAAGGTCCATGATTGGAAAATTGGTGACAAAGAGGTCAGTTGAAGAGGTATGTGGATATATCTTTTTGAGTGGGCAAAACATGAAAATATTTGTGTCCCACATGATTGCTTACCAGAGGATGACATCAGTAGAGGAAGATTTTAATAATCAAGTGGATAAGTTGAGCCACTCTGTGGCTAATATTCAGCCCCTTTCCCCAGGCACTCTTGTCACTGCCCAATGGTCTCATTAATAATGTGGATATGGAGTTAGAGATGGAAGTTATCCATGGTTTCGCCAAAATGGACTCTCCTCATTAAGACTGATTTGGCTATAGCTACTGTTGAGTACCCAATCTGCCAGCAGCAAGATCCATACTCAGCCCCCAATATGGCACCATTATCCAACGTGATCAACCTGTTACCTGGTGACAGGTTGATTACATTGGACCATTTCTACCATGGAAGAGGCAGCCATTTGTTTTAACTGGAATAGACACATACTCCATATATGGGTTTGCATTTCCTCCATGCCATGCTTCTTCCAAACTACCATCCGAGGACTTACTAAATGCCTTATCTACCACCATGGCATTCCAGACAGCATTGTTTCTGATTAAGGAACCCATTTCACAGCAAATTATGTGCAGGCATGGGCACATGTCCATGGAATTCACTTGTCCTACAATGTTCCCCATCTTCCTGAAGTAGCTGGATTGATAGAATGGTGGAAGGGTCTTTTGAGGACTCAGTTATGTTGCCAACTAGGTAGCAATACCTTGCAGGGCTGGGGCAATGTTCTCCAGGAGACTGTGTATGTTCTATATCAGTGTCCAACTATAGTGCTGTTCCTCCCATACCCAGGATTCATGGGTCCAGGAAACAAGGGATGTAAATAGGAGTGTCACCACACACTATTCCCTCCAGTGACCAACTAAGAAAAATATTGCTTCTTGTCTCTGCAACTTAAGCTATGCTGGTCTACAGGTCTTAGCTCCAAAAGGAGGAGTGCTACCATCAGGGAACACAACAATGATTCCATTGAACTGGAATTTAAGACTGCCACCTGGCGACTTTGGGATCC
Source organism: Cabassous unicinctus (assembly GCA_029593785.1). NCBI lineage: Eukaryota > Metazoa > Chordata > Mammalia > Cingulata > Chlamyphoridae > Cabassous > Cabassous unicinctus. Next base: position 29,018 of record JAQZBX010003686.1, read on the forward strand.
TTTTACTTCTGAATCAACAGGCAAAGAATGGAATTACTGTACTGGCTGAGGTGATTAATCCTGACTATGAAGGGGAAATAGGACTCCATCTACATAACAAGGGTAAAGAAGAGTTTGTCTGGAATACAGGAGATCCTCTAGCGCATCTCTTAGTACTTCCATGCCCTGTGATTAAAGCCAATGGAAAAGTACAACAACTCAATCCAAGCAGGACTAACAATGGCCCAGAATCTTCAGGAGTGAAAATTTGGGTCACCCCAACAGGCAAAGAACCATGGTCAGCTGAAGAGCTTGCTGAGAACAACTGGAACATGGATTGGGTAGTGAAAGAAGGTAGTGATAAATATGAACTTTGAACACATGACCAGTTACAGAAATGAGAACTGTAATTGTCATGAATCTTTCTTCCTATTTTCATTATGAGCATGATTGCATATATACATAAAATTAATTTTTTTGTTTCCATCCCCCAAATTTTCCCTTATCATATGACAAGTTGTATTTGTTTCATGCCATATTTAATAATGTCAAGTTTAAGCATGAATATTACCGAAGGACTTGCACTCTATTCTGTAGTGAATTACTGCATTTCCTGTTGTATGCAGGGCAGTTGAACATTATTAGGTAGAAATATGTATAAATATATATGCATGTCTGTTACTGTTTTTAATTAGAGACTAAGTATTGTTTAATGTAATGTGTATGGTTGCTGAGTTGACAAGGGTTGGACTGTGATGTTTAGGATAATGTGTCAACTTAGCTAGATAATTGTGCTTAGTTGTTTGGTCAAACAAGCACTGTGCTAATTGTAATACAAGGACATTTATGGGTTTTAGTTACCAGTGAGTTTACTGCATAGATGGCTGATTACATCTATGATCAGCCAGGAAAATTGCCATCAGCATTGAGTGATGTTTTATCCGATCATTTGAATGTCTTAAAAAAGGGAAGCAATTTCAGCATTCAGAGAGAATTTCCCAGCTCACCTTTGGACAGCCAACCTCTCCCAGAAACTCTTCAAGGACCTTCACTGGACTTTCATCAGAGACCCTGGTTTGCAGCCTGCCTGCAGAACCTGGACTTGTGCATCCCCATGGACATGTGAAAGAATCTTATAAAATCTTATAATATTTAGAGGTATCTCCTGTTGATTCTTTTCCCTAGAGAACTCTGGCAGATAGAAATATTTTCTTTATTGTGTGGGTCTCTACCCACTGATATAACTTACAATGACAAGATGAACTCTTGCATATTCCATAGAAGCCTGCTTCAGTTACACCCTGTCCTGTATACACTCAGCACATCCAACACCCTACACAAATAATCCTCCCCTGCCATATTTGCCTAAAGAACATCCCCAACATTTTAGTTTTAACAACATACTTACAAATCCCCAGAGTTCACTTGCTACTTCCCCCTACTCTCATCCCTGTTCCATGGATTGTCCAACCCACCCTCCCCCCACCTTATTCCCTCACAGACCAGCACCACTGAACCCAATAGCATCACTGCAACACTGTCACAGCCATACACTGAAACAAATACAACCTTCCACGTTATCATAGATCTTGCCCATATGAGCATTGACTCTCAACACTCTACTCTCTTTCTGGCTTCTGTAAACCTATCTTTCAGATTTTAGCTCTGTATGCCTGCTCAATTTGCTTAATTCATATCAGTGAGGTCATGTAGTGTTTGTCCTTCAGTGCCTGGTCTACTACACTGAACATAAGGTCTTCAAGAGTCTCCATGTTATCTTGTGTGTTAATATTGCATTTCTTCTAACAGCTGAGTAATATTCTACTGTAGGTGTATACCACAGTTTGCTTATCCATTGATCTGTTGATTGACATTTGGGTTGCTATCAACTTTTGGCAATGGTGAATAAAGACGTTTTGAACATTGGTGTGCATATATCTATTCATGTACCTGCTTTCAATTCTTCTGGATATATACCCAGCAGTGGGATTGCTGGATCATATGGCACTTCTATTATGAGCTTCCTAAAGAACTGCCAGAATGTCCTTCACAATGACTGCATTATTTTACATTCCCACCAGCACAGGTAAGTGTTCCCTTTCCTCAACATCCTCTCCAACGCTTGTAGTCTAATGAGTGTAAGATGATATCTCATTGAAGTTTTGATTTGCATTTCCTTAACAGCTAGTAATGGGAAGCATCTTTTCATGTTTAAGCCATTTATATGTCTTCTTTGGAGAAGTGTCTATTCAAATCACTTGCCCATTTTTAAAATGAGGTGTTTATCTTTTTATTTTTGAGATGTGGGCTTTCTTTATATATGCTGGATATTTGGCCCCTATCAGATATCTGGTTACAAAATATTTTTTTCCCATTGAGTAGGCTGCATTTTCACTTTCTTGACAAAATCCTTTGAGGTGCAAAAGGTTTTAATTTTGAGGAGTTTCCATTTATCTATTTTTTCTTTTGTTACTCATGCTTTGGGTGTAAAGTTCATGAAACCATTTCTTAATACAAGATCCTGTAGATGCTTCCCTACATTATCTTCCAAGGTCTTTATGGTCTTGGCTCTTATATTTAGATCTTTGATCCATCTTAAGTTAATTTTTGTATAAGGTATGAGATGGTGTTTCTCTCTCAATTATTTGGATGTGGATATCCAGTTCTTCAAGCACCATTTGCTGAAGAAGCCATTCTCTCCCAGATGAATGGGTTTGGTGGTGTGGTCTAATATCAGTTCACTGTATATGTGAGGATTTATCTCAGAACTATCAATTCAGTTCTATTGATCATTATGTCTAATCTTGTGCCAATAACATGCAGTTTTGACCACTGAAGCTTTATAGTATGTTTTAAATTCATGTAATGTCATTCTTCTAATTTCATTTTTCTTTTTCAATATTTCTTTGGCTATTCGAGTCCCCTTACCTTTCCAAATAAATGTGATAGCTTTTCCATTTCAGTAAAAAGATGCTGTGATAATTTTTATTGGGATTGCATTAAATGTGTAGATCAGTTTGAGTAGGATAGTCATCTTAATTATGATTAGCCTTTCTATCCATAAAGAGGGAATATTCTTCCATTTATTTAGGTGTTCTTTTATTTCCTTTAATAGTGTTGTGTAGTGTTCTGCATAAAAGTCATTTACATCTTTAATTAAATTTATTACTAGATATTTGATTCTTTTATATGTTATTGTAAATGGGATTTTTTTCTTATTTCCTCCCCAGATTGCTTGTTACTAATGTAAAGAAATGATACTGATTTTTCACATTAATCTTATAACCTGCCACTTTACTGAACTCATCAATAAGTTCTAGAAGCTTTGTTTTAAAATTCTCAGGGCTTTCTATATATAGGATTGTGTCATCTGCACATAGTGAATTTTTTTTTTCCTTTCTTTCAAATTTAGAAGCCTTTTCTATCTTTTTCTTGGCTATGTAACTGAGCAAGTACATCTAACACAATGTTAATAGGAGTGGTGACATTGGGCATCTTTGCTTGTTTCAGATCTTGGAAGTAAAGCTTTTAGCATTTCACCATTGAATATGATGTTAGCTATGATTTTTTTTTTTTTTCACATATACCCTTTTTAATGTTGATGAAATTTCCATTAATTCATGTTATCTGAAGTGTTTTTATCAGGAAAGCGTGCTGCATTTTATCTAATGTTTTTTTGGCATCAATAGAGATGATCATGTGATTTTGTTCTTTTGATTTGTCTATGTGATGTATTTCATTGATTGATCTCCCTATATTGAACCATCCTTGCATACCAGAAATGAAACCCACTCATTCATGGTATATAATTGATTTGGTGTGTTGTTGAATATGATTAACAAGTATTTTGTTGAGGATGTTAGTATATAGATTCATTAAAGAAATTGCTCAATAGTTTTACTTTCTTGTCGCATCATTCTTTGATTTTGGTATTAGAGTGATGTTGCCATCATAGAATGAGTTAAGCAATGTTCCCTCCACTTCTATTTTTTTTGAAGATTTAAAGCAGGATTGGTGTTAGTTCTTTCTGGAATGTTTTACAACTTTCACCTGTGAAGCCATTTGATTCTGGGCTCTTATTATTTGGGATGTTTTTAATGATTAATTCAATATCATTACTTGTGATTGGTCTGAGTTAATCTATTTCTTCTTTCATCAATGTAGGCTGCTTCTGTGTTTCTACAAATTTTTCCATTTCATTTAGGTTATCCATCTTGTTGGCATACAATTTTTCAAAGTATCCTCCTATGATGCTTTTTATTTCTTTGTGGTCAATTTTGATATCCCCTTCTTCATTTCTTATTTTATGTATTTGTATCTTCTCTTTTTTCTTTATTAGTCTAGCTAAGGGTGTGACAATTTTATCACTTTTCTCAAAGAACCAACTTTTGGTTTTGTTCCTTTTTACTAGTGCTTTCTTATTTTCAATTTCAGTTAGCTCTGCTTTAATCTTTGTTATTACCTTCTTTCTACTTGCTTTGGGATTATTCTATTGTGCGTTTTTTTTTTTTTTTTCCGAATCAGCCAGGTGTGCAGGTAAGTTTTTGATTTTAACTCTTTCTTATTTTTTAATATAGGCATTTATGGTTATAAATTCCCCTCCCAGCACTGCTTTTGTTGCATTCCAAAGGTTTTGATACATTTCATTGTCAATTTTCTTCATTTCAAGGTCGTTACTGATTTCTTTTGCAAATTCCTCTTTGACCCTTTAATTATCTAAAAGTGTGTTGTTTAAGTTCTATTTCTTTGTGCCTAATCTGGTTCCCTACCCCTTACTGATTTACAGCTTCATTTCATTGTGGTCAGAGAAATAACTATAATTTTATTTTTCTGAATTGAAAGTTGTTCTGTGACCTAGCATGTGCTCTATCTTGGTGAATGATCCATGTGTGCTTGAGAAGAATGTATATCCTGCTGTATATTGGTGTACTATCCTGTATATATCTATTAGGTCTAAGTCCTCTAATTCAAGGTCTCTGTTTCTTTATTGATACTCTTTTGAGATATTCTTTCTAAATGTGATAACTATGTACTAAAGTGCCCCAATATAAATGTAAAAACATCTGTTTATCCACTTAGATTTTTCCAATACCTGCATTATGTATTTTGAGGTGCCCTGGTTAGGTGCATACATGTTTAAGATTGTTGTTTTTTTTTGATAGATTACCCCTTTTATTAATGTATAGTGTCCTTCTTTGTCTTTTACAATAGTTTGCAGTTAAAGTCTATTTTTTCTGATATTACTATACCTACTCCTGCCTTTTTTTGTTCATTGTTTTCATGTAAAATCGTTTTGCAGCCTTTCACTTTCAACCTCCTTCTGGCTGTTGGTTTAAGGTGAGTTTCTTGTAGACAGCATATAGATGGGTCTATATCTTCATCCATTCTGCCAAACTGTGTCTATTGGTTGGAGATTCTAATCAATTAACATCAAATGTTATTACTGTAAAAGAATTACTTACATTATCCATATTTTCTTCAGGGTTATGTTTGTCATATGTTGTTTTTATTTCTCTTTTAATCTCTTAGTTATTCTTACCAATAATCTTCTTTCCTACACTCTCCTCCACCCCTCTGTTTCCTCTTTCTTCTTTTCAACCTGCAGAACTCACTTTATTATTTCTTGAAAGGCAGGTTTCTTCTTGACACCTCTCTTAATTTCTGTTTATTGTTAATATTTTGAACTCTCCCTCATTGATGAATGCCAGCTTTGCTGGATACAGAATTCTTGTCTTTTTTTTCCCTTACTACCTCAACTATGTCATACACCTGCCTTCTGGCCCCCATGGCTTCAGATGAGATATCAGCACTTAATCTTATCAAGCTTCCTTTGAATGTGATGGATATATTTTCTCTTGCTGCTTTCAGTATTTTCTTTGTCTCAAGCATTGGACATTTTGACAAGTATGTGTCTTGGTGTAGGCCTGTTAGGATTTATACTGTTTTGGGTGTGCTGCATTTCCTGGACATATACATCCATGACTTTCACAAGAGTTAGGAAATTTTCAGCCATTATTTCCTCCAATATTCATTCTGTGCCCTTTCCCTCCTTTTCTCCCTTTGGGATGCCTATAATGTATATATTTGTGGATTTCATCTTATCATTAAAGTCCCTAATTCCCTGGTGGATTTTTTTTCAATATTTTTATCTATCTATTCTACTCTCTGTTTGATATCAGAATTACTGACTTTGACATCACTAATCCTTTCCTCTCCTTGTTCAAATCTGCTGTTATGTGCTTAAGTGTATTTTTGATTTCTTGCAATGTGCCATTCATCACCATCATATCCATTAACTTTTTACGTATGTTTACAGTTTCTTCAGTATCTTCCCCCAGTGTATTCTTAATAAACTTTAGCTCTTCCTTTACTCCATTAAGTTGATTTATGATATTTGTTTGGATATCTCTCATTAGTTGTTCCTTGTTCTGCATCTCCTCCTGTTTTTTACTTTGTTCATTAGACTGTGCCATATTTTCCTGTTTCTTATTATAGGTTGTAAATTTTGTTGGTGTCTAGGCATCTGTTTATCTTGATGTGTTTATTTGGTTGGTTAATTTCTCTTTCTACTCTAGTGCTTTATTTTGTTGTTTTTATTTGTGTGTGTGGTAAGTTTCCTTTTTGACAATTGCTTCTTCTTGTTCTATATCCTTACAGTTGTCTGTGTTTCCTTGAAAAAAATATGAGGACCAGAGAAAAGGAAGGAGATAAGAAGAGAAAAAGAATCATAGTAATAATATATTTTTTTAAAAGATAGAAAAGAAACCATATAAGAGCTAGGAAAATAAATATGAGTAAATCTCAGAAAAAGTACAAAGAGATAAGAATTTAAAAAGTGAAAGAAAACATGATACAAGGAACAAAATAGAGAAAAAATATCAAATGAATCAAAAAACCAGATTGATGAAAATAGAGGAAAACCAAAAAGGAACAAAAATGAACGCCAAAAAAAGGAAATAGAATGAAAGAAAAGCAGCATAAAACAAGAGTTAGAAAATTGAAGGAGAGAAAAGAAATGAAGTAGGTATAAAAAATAAATAAATAAAAAGAAAGGAAACAAAGAAAGGGGACAGGCAACAAAGAAGAAACAAAGCAAGAACAACAACAAAAATAAACCAGGAAAAAAAGTCTTCCCTCTCAAGCCCTTCTCAGGTTCTTGGAGCTCATCAATCAATTACCCTATCACCATGCCCTCTGTAGGTGATGTATCAGGTTCCTACCACAGCAGCCTTCACTCTATAAGTTAGGAAAACAATGGGGGGATTCTGCCAGTTGTTGGGCATGTTTCTTTCAATTATGCATTCTGCTACTGGGAAAATAAACAGTAAATGGTTCCAGAAACCCACTGGATACACTGTGAGACAGACCTGAGCTAAAGCTCCATTGATCACCTAACTTTTATATGCCCCTACTCTGACTGCTAATGTTTTGGGTCTCCTGGAATTAATGTCAATTCTGAGCCAGTGTCTAATAATCCTTAAATATCTGAGCATTTCATTTTCCCCAATGCAAAGTTACCCTGGTCAAAGGGAAATTCTGGCATCTCTACCTAAGGCAATATCAGCCATCTTTTAATACATGTTTCAGCCAACTGTATGAACAAACTGTTAGAGCTCTTTCTCATCCCTTAATCTATAATATTGAATCCAGAATCTCTGTTTAGTGTGTCTATATCAATATATTCAGACACATGCAACTTTATATTCCTTCTACCCTTATCCCACACATTTAATATCCATTTGCACACATATTCCCCTGATTTCTGTCTGTATAAATTTGAAAAGTCATGCAGTACTTTTGGAGTATAGCATACTTCCTCATGGGTCACACTTGGTTCTTCATCTTTGGAGCCTTGTTTTGATTTTACTCTAGTTATAGTTCTGGAAGGAAAGATGGTGTTGGGGTTGGGTAAGGAAAAACTTTAGAAATGTTTTGCAAGCCAATTACCTCAAGGCATTCTGCTGCAATTTCATCTGATGAGACAGGATTAATCTCTTCAGGTGGGAGTTGATAGAAGACTCCTTAGGGCAGACTGTATTTTTGGTTACATACTCCTTGATGCAAGCTGGAAGTTAGGTGCTTGTATTCTCAGGGCAAGGTGGAAGTCGGGTGGTCACCTCCTCAGGGTGGGGAGGAGGGTGTTTGGCTGTCTTCTCAGGGCAGACCATTACAGGTTAATCTGGCAGTCTCAGCAATATTTAGGGTTACAATGTCCCCACTGCATGATCATCAACCTATATTTATCTATCCCACTCCTCATGATTCCACTCCTTTCCAGTAAGTGTCCTCACTTTAACAACAGTCAACCTGCAAAGTTGAGATTTTAGTCTCCATTGTAACTCTACTCTTCACACAATGATATACTGGGCCTGGTTTTCAAAGATCATGATTCTGCAGCTGGACAAAACAATATTTTCTTTCAGGGCAGAATCAGAAACTTTCACTTCATTCATGTAGCACTTAAGTTGCAAATTTGAAGCCTTCAGCTCTTACCTTTCTTTGGTAACTGTATCCAGTGTATTTAGGAAGAGCCGACCAACATCATTTTAACTTTTAACTCCACAAAACTCTGTTAAAGTGTTATAACCTCTCTCAACCAGAGTCTTGCCTCTTATAAGCATGGAAATACTCACAGTCAGTGATGATATTTTGTGTATCTCTATTGCCAACTCATGCAATGGACTATAAGTGGTTTTTGATTACTGAAAACAGAATCATTAGTACCCTTTAATCTAATCAAAGTAGCATGCCTATTGCAAAAATTCCAGAAACAATTCAGAAGTAAAATTCTGTTTCTCAAGAACCACTCTCAGTATCAAGCTGTATTAGTCATGGTTTTCTATTGATGAAGAATTGACAGGAGACAGTTGTAAATAGTATGAGATTTTCTCACATGAACATGGGGATGCACAAGTCCAAATTCTGTAGGGGAAGCTGGAAGCCTAGAATTTTAATGAAGGTCCTTGGTTTGCTCCTAAGGAGACTCTGGCTGTATGAAATAGAGATGGAACCTCTCTCTTTGAATGCTGAAATCACTTTCCTTTTAAGACCTTCAACTGTTTGGATAAGCTGTCACTCATTGCTGACAGCAATCTCCTCAGCAATCTCTTCAGTTAATTGTAAATGTAATCAGCCATTTATGCAGTCACCTCACTGATGTTTAAAGTCCATGAAATGCCCTTGTATTACAATTTGCCCAGTGCTTTCTTGACCAAACAACTGGACAACATTATCTGGACTAGTTGACACATAAACCTAATCAACACAGCTACCTAAGAAGGTGACATAATAGGTTGGGCCTTGTATCTTGTCAGGGTTTATGGCTCAGCTGGGCTGTCAACACCTAGTTAGCAATGTGTGCCATGCTTGGAAGTTTGTTCTTTGCTCTGGCTCACCAACATGATGTCATCATTATAATAGACATGCAGAGTCCTTTGGCTGTTGGTGGCTTACTCAAATCCTGTCCTATCCAGTGGCAGCAAAGAGTAGGGCAGTTTTAATACACCTGTACAGTGAAGGTATGCTCTAAGCCTTGACACTGGAAAGCAAATTAATACTGGTCTTTCTTCTGCAGAGGGATGGAGAAAAACTGCATTCACCTGGTCAGCACCATATACCAAATACCAGTGAAGACCATAACGGGTTCTGTGAGCATCACGATGCCTGGAACCATAAATTCCAAAGGGGGCACTTCTGCATTCAAGTGCTGATAGTGTACAGTCAAATAATATCCATTTGCCTGCCTCACTGGCCACACTGGGTTATTTTGGTATCTGTGTTGGAGTAGAGGAAACCTTCATATAGAAGGCCTTTCATGAGCCCAGCAGTGTTATTTTTCCCACCAGGGAAGCAATATTGTCAATATTGGACAATATGGCAAGTAGATGGGAACTTGGGTTTTCTTGGTCTGTCATTTGCCCAACCATCATTGCGAGAATTTTTTAGGATTAGGCAACATATCTTGGAACCTTGAGACTACACTCTGATCTGTTCCTTCCCAACTCCCAAACTCTACTCCCTTAACTTCATCTGACTTAGAGTTTTTTGGAGAAAGGAGTTGGACATGAGACAGCAAGACTCCCCCATTCAGGCTGGTTGATCAGGATGGCAGTGGCATTTTCATCATAAGTTTGGACAGCCACAAGGGAAGTTCATCTCCAGGCTTTTCTCCATACTTATCTTTCATATTCCATATCTTCTCCATGCAAGTTCATACATTTCTTTTCACCCCTGAGCTGCAACTGCAGGTATAGTAGTCTCTAGAATATTGATTGGCTTCATAATAACCTGAAGATCAGAATGGGTGGTGTGATTGTAGTTATGCCTGGTTCCAAAATGAGAACTGATATAAGAAACCATGAGCCAGGGAAGTAAATGCTGAGCAGTGGTTTCTCAAACTGATTAATCTCAATGTGGAACAATTCAGCCAACTTCCAAACATTCATTGGGGTGTTCTCAAACTCTCATTTATCACTGCCCTTCCTTCATACATTATAAGTATCCCAAATTCAGGTTGGTACTGCTACCTGAGCTGGTAGGGAGTGGTGACCCTTCAGTTTAACCCAAAAAGCTGTGCATCTTGTGATACCCAAGATGCTCCTGTACAAAAGGAACTAAAAAGTAATTAAAAGGATGGACAAAAAGGATCTTACTCTATAATTCCCTGTGTACCCTCCTCACTGTGCCAAAATTCTGTAGAAATGAGTTGCTATTTGTACATTACGAGAACACAGGAACAGATGCAACAGACATTCTAAACAAATGAACACTATAATTTATGTAGCACAGTGTCCAAAAGTGTTGGGGAAGAGAACCATTAGAGCTGGTCCTCTGAAGAGGCCAACTCCTAAAGTCAAAGGCAGTTGATGGAAGCTCCTCTTGCCCCAGTTAATGTCAGAGAGGAGAGCTGACTGTGCTGCCCAAAAGTGGTATTTTTGCACTCCAGGGAGAAAAGGCATGCCACAGAGAGATCCCACCCTGATAAGCAACTGAAACTGCTTATCCCTGATTTCAGATTTAAGGTATGGTCAACTGGTTCCATTAGATCTAATAGCTCCCTCTGGCTGTGGAATGAGAACGCTTTGAAACATCTGCACACAATAGAAAAGGAAAATAGAAAAGGTGTATGCAAAGTCTGACAGATGGCCACTAGGTGTGTTTTTTCCTTCCCCAGCAAAGGGTACACAGTTCAATATAATCATACATTCTGTGAATAATTAACACCAATCCTGCTCAATCTCTTCTATAAATGACTACATTTATATACAAATGACTACCTGGGATTATATTAAATTCAAAGAATTTAAGTTTACTTTACAAAACTAATTTAGGGCTTTTGATTTGACAGTCAGTAGTGCATAACTCAGGTTGAGTCTCCAACCCCTTGGTGCGTTGATATAAATGGAAACTCATTCAAGAAGACACTGGAAGAAAGAAAGCTCTGTCATTTTTTATTCTGGAGCCCTGGAGAGAGATGAGCCATTTACCTGATAGCTTACAGCTGACCCCCATGGATGCTTAAGAGGAACAGGAAGCCCAAGAAGGAGAAATGAAGCAGAAATTTTCTGCCATGGTGTTTCAACACATAGCTGTTGACTTTGCTGAAAAGGTTCCTCTTATAGTCCCTTGGTTTGGACTTTCCATAGCCTTGTAACTGTAAGCATTTACTCTAAATAAATACCCTTTATATCCTCTGAGTACAGGGGCAGTGACTAAGAAAGGAGGATGGACCATTGAGACGCCATTAATAGTGATGACTCTACTTATGAATTTTACTTTTGAAATTGAAACTTAGCCTAGTGTTATAGAGCCAAAGAGTTACCTCCTGAGAGCCTCTTGTTGCTCAAATGTGGCCTCTCTCTAAGCCAAACTCAGCATATAAATGCATTACCTTATCCCAGTGTGGGACATAACTCCCAGGAATGAGTCTCTCTAGCACTGATGGATTACTACCAAGCACAAACTAACAATGCAACTGGAAAAACACTTTGTGCAAAAGGGGAATAGGGTAAAGACGAATGAGTTTATATGGCTAAGAGACATCAAAGTGAGTCAGGACATCATTCCACAGATTACATTTATTCATATCGCAGCAGGATCTCATTAACTGTCAAAGTAAATATTGTCTCAAATAGCAAGGCTCCTAAAGGCTCTAGAGACATCCAGATACTATAGGTAGGATAGACAGTTCAGGAGTTTGGTGCCTTACCAGTGGGCCTTACTGTGGAATTTATGCTCCCCAGTGTGACAGAGTTGAACTAATTTGTGGTTTCCCTACACATGGCTCTTCTGCCCCTTCTATTTGAACCTATAGTTATACTAGAGTTGATAGATGCATGCCCAAGAGACCTAAATCTTTGGACTGTCCATGCACAAATTGGGCCCTCAATCTCAACAGAATTGCAACACTTACCCTCTAGTTCATTGGATTCCCCCAGGACAATAAACAAGGAGTTGATGATGGATAACAACCATCTCAAGGAACAGAGAGAATCTGCAACTGCATGCAAGACAGTCCCATCCATCTGCCCTATGGAATCTAATCTCCCTCTCAACTAGAGGCAGAGAGGACATCATCATCCCCGAATCCTCAGGATTGGAGAATGAATGATGAACTAGAGTAGACTTACTGTTATACTGCTATAGACTTATTGTGATTCTAACAATGGAAGAACTTCTATCACTGATGTGGAGGCAGTGGCCACTGGAGGTTCTGAAGGGAGGGAGAGGGAAAAGTAGGTTTAATGTGGGGGCATTTTTGGGACTTGGGAATTGTCCTAAATGACATTGCAATGACAGATGTAGGCCATTCTATACATTGCAATAATTTACAAAAATGAGAAGTAGAGAGTGTAAACTACAATATAAACACTAATACATGCTTAGTGGCAATGATCCAAAATGTGTTCATCAATTGTAACAAATGTACCACACTAAAAATAAATAAATTAAACTAGATTGTGACATGAAAAAAAAAGAAATGCTTACATCCATCAGCAGCTGGAAGAGACAAGCATCACTACTGATACCTTAATTTCAAATTTCTAATGTCCAGAACTGTGAGAGAATAAATTCCTATTATTTAAAAAAAAGTCAACAGATTTCTGGTACTTTGTATCAGCAACCCTTTGGCAAACTAATACACTATATAAAGGTATCAAAAGAAAATAAATTGCAGAGCAATATTCCTCTGAACATTCATGTAAAATTCTTTCACAAAATACTAGTAAACCAAATCAAGCAGCACATTAAAAGTATAATACATAATGGTCAAATGGAGTTTATCCCAGGTATGCAAATGTGATTCAACATAAGAAAATCAAATATTGCACTGCATTAAAAGAGTGAAGAAAATAAAACACATGATAACCTAATAAATCTCAGTCACTCAAAGGCCAAACTTCCCAAACATGAAATAAAAGCATATATGAAAAAACTCACAGCTAACATCCTACATAACTGTGAAAGAAAACCGTTTCCTCTGTCACCACTGTTATTCAATATTATAGTGGATGTTCTTGCCATGGTAATTAGTTAATTAGGTAAAAAAAAAAAAAAAGGGAGAAAATACACCCAAGTTGGGAAGGAAAAGTAAAACTTTCCCTATATGCACATGATATGATCTTATATACAGAAAATCCTGAAAAATCCACAAGAAAGCTCCTAGAGCTAATAAACAAATTCAGCAAGGTAGCAGGGTACAATATCAACACCCCAAAGTCAGTAGTGTTTCTATACACTAGAAATTAACAATGTTAATAAAATATCAAGAAAAAAATTACATTCATAATAACAACTAAAAATAAATTTAAGCAAGGATATTAAAGATTTGTACACAGATATCTACAAAACATTAATCAAAAATCAAAGAGATGTAAATATCTAAAAGGATATTCTGTTTTCATGGATTGGAAGACTAAATATTATTATGATTTTAAACTATTCAAAGTAATTTATAGATTCAACACAATCCCAATCAAATTTCCAACAACCTTCTTTGTAGAAATAGAAAAGCCAATCATCAGATTTATATGGAAGGTAAGGGGCAACAAATAGCGAAAGCCATCTTGAAAAAGAAGATGAATTTGGAGCACTCACACTTCCTGATCTTGAAACCATTACAAAACTGAGTAATTAGAACAGCATATTACTGGCATATGGACAGATATATAGACCAATGGAATGGAATTGAAAGCTCAGAAACCAATGATCAAATTTACAGCCAACTGATTTTTGTCAAAGTGGCAGAGACCACACACTTGTATTAGAATAGTCTCTTCAACAAATGGTGCTGCGTAATAGGACCTCTATTTGCAAAAAAAAAAAAAAGAGACCCCCTACATCACCCTTAAACAACCAAGCAATCAAAAAATCAACTACTATATCAAAAACCTAAATATAACACCTAGAAGTGTCAAACTCTTAGAGAAAAATGTAGATAGCATTTTCTGGACCTTTTGATAGGAAATGGTTTCTTAGAATTTATATCCAAAGAACAAGCAACAGAAGGAAAAATAGATGAATGAAACTTGATCAAAATTAAAAACTTTTATGCCATATAGGAATTTATAATGAAAATAACAACCTTCAAAATGGAAGGAAATATTTGAAACTACATATCCAACTTCAAAATTTTAATATCCAGAATACATATAAGACTCTTTCAACTTAACAACAAAAAGACAGCCCAATTTAAAAATGTGCAAAAGACTTGAATAGACATCTCTCTAAAGATGATATGCAAATGGCCAGAAAGCCCATGAAAATATGCTCAACATCATTAGCCATTAGGAAATGCAAATCAAAACCACTGCAAGATACCATTTTCCCCCCATTAGAATGACTCCTATTAAAAACACAGACAACAAGTGTTGGAGAAGATGTGGAGAAATACCACTCATTCATTGTTGGTGGCAATGTAAAATGGAGTAGCAGCTGTGAAAGACAGTTTGGCTGTTCCTCCGAAAGCTAAGTATATAACTGCCATATGACCTGGCAATTCCACTAGTAGGTATAAACCCCAAAGATTTGAAAGCAGGGACTCAAACAGATATTTGCACACTGATGCTTATAGCAGCATTATTCACATTTTCCAAAAGATGAAAGCAACATATATAATATCATATACATGCTGCAGTTCACCCTGATCATCACAAATGACAAATGGTATCTTTGGATCCAAACTTAGTGAAATCAAGGGGTGATTTTGGGTGATGTCTGCTTAGCTCATGATAGAATCACACAGTCTGGTGTCAAAGACATTTTTCCTTTCAAATGTGACTTGCTACATGATGAGAAGAGGTGCATGGAGATAGATGAAGGCTCTAAACCTCTAAATACATTACCCTGTAACCCCAGTCCAAGTCTGTCTTGATTAACCAAAAGCACTTGAATCTAAAATCCTATTTCCATAGAAATTCCTTACAGTACCACCTGGGTCATCTTGTTCTTTCCACAGTGTTGCAGCTGAAGAGATGGCAGTGCTGTGTGGGCCTAATAATATACATTAAATATGTATCAAGAAAAATTGACAGAGCTAAACAAGAAAAAGTGAAATAGGCACATCTACAATAATAATGTGAGAAATTATTCCATTAATAATATGACAGAATAAGCAGATAAGAAATCAATAACAGCTAAAATGCTCTGGACAACAATAAAGAAAATAGACTTCAATGATACAAGTAGAACTTTATACCCAATAAGGAAAAGCCATTTGAAAAAATTGATCATATGAAGGTGCGTAAAGCAAAACACAACAAAATGTAATATACTTCAGAGTATATTATCTAAACAAATTACAACTTAGCAATGAGTTAAAGAAAAGCAAGCAATATTATTTAATGATTGTCCACTGTTTTGAAACTGAATAATATAATGCTAAGTAATCACTAAGTCAAAAAAAATTTTAATTAAATTTAGATAAAAATGATACCATTTAGAGTTGCATCAAAAAATCAAATTCCTAATAAGAAATACAAGAAATGATATGTAAAACCTCTGCAATTAAAACTACAAAATATTATTGAGAGAAATGTAAGAATACCTAAGTAAATGTAGAACTACACCATGTTTATCGATAAAATGCAATATTTTAAAGATCACAACTCCGTATTGTAAATTGTCTATACATTGAATCTAATCACAATCAAAATTTCAACATTTTTTTTTTAATTGAGAAGCTTATTCTCAAAGGCAAAGATCTGTGAGTAATCAAGGCAATTTTGAAGAACTAAGCAGGTAGACACTATGTACCAAAAGTTCAGTCCTCTAATAAAGCCATAGTGACTAAGAGAGTGTGGCATTGTTGCTATATAGACAAATTGAACAATGGAGCAACAGATTAGATGCTGGAATATGCAGATGATTCGAAGCAGTCTTTCCAGGCTGGCACCGAGTCAAATGTATTACAAATGGGAAAAATAATATTCATTCCTATTTCACAACACATAAAATTAAATTGTAGATGGATGCAAATCTAAAAGTGAAAGGTAAAAAGAGAAAAATTAGGAGGAAACCTAGAAAGCAGTCTGCATGACTTTGTTTACTGAAGGATAAACAGTGTTAAGTATGTGAAGAAAAATAAAATGAATTACTTTAACACTGCTATTCATTAGCAGACATTATTAAGAGAGGGAAAAGACAACCCAAAGTGTTTGATAAGAGGTTTGCTATATAAACACCCAACAAAAAATGCATATCTACAATAATATAATAATTTTTATGTCAATAATTTATATAGACAGTCATAGAAACATGGTCAAAATCATTAGACTTCACAGAGTGATCCAAATAGTCAATATGAAAAGTTACTCAACTTTGCTAGGAGTTATGAAAATACAAATTAAATTTATAATTGTAATAACACCTCACACCCACACAGAATGTATGTCTGAATCAAAAGGATGTGACATATGGAGCACTGGAATTCTCATTATTGCTGGTTGGAATGTAAATAATTATGTTTAATATGGGAAGATTTTTCTGCATCTCAATATTTAGAGACCATTAAAAAATTAATGAATTTTGATTAAATAACAACAAAAAATAATCTATATGGAAAACATGGTAATTAGGGAAAATATATTAAAATTGTTTTCATTTTTATACCATTGTTACTATATTAAAATGAAACTTTAAAAGAGCATTACTTTATTCTTTTTAATTCTTCAATTTCAGCTCATATATTAAACCAAAAGATTTTGAAATCAAGAATAATAACACTGATAAATCAGTAAAAAAATAGGCAAAGGAGACAGATAATCAAAAAATGGAGAAAACGTGTCTTAAACATCTGAAAGTAAAACTTATAGTCAGTCTCATTCATAATAAAAATCTGCGGATTAAAAGTACACTGAGCTTTACAAAAGTGCTGCATTTGAAAAAGTTTCTTATGACAAGGCTATTGGAAAGCAAAGCTGCTGAGAGTACAAAACTGTATAGCTCTATGGAGGAAAGATTTTCGTATGTATGAAAATTATAAATGTGTTTCCAATTTGTAAGTTCAACTTCTAGGTGTAGGAAAGATTTTTAAAACATGGATCATTTATTGATATTAAAACAATTAATATTTTAATTAATAAGGGAGATTGTTAAGAGTGGATGCATAGAGAAAGAGGATTTTCTTCTCAGAGACAACTGGATAGAGTGGCATAGAGTTCCCAAGGGAGGCAGAAGTAAAACTGAAATAATTTAAATAGCTTTATTGTTTGTACTGATGACTTGGGGGATAGACCACTGTAACCAAGTTCACAAAGCCTTTGATTCTCTAAGGAATTGAAGACAATTCTTTTCCTCTTTAAAAATTTCTACCTGAACAATATTTTCATTAATGATGTTGCATGATGGTATTGTCAAAAGACAAATCAGAGTCAAGTTTACATGCTACAGCATTTTATTCAGGACACCAAAGTTTTGCTACTGTAAAGAAAGCCAGATCATCTTGCCTGCAGCTGCAGGCCCTCTCCATTCCCTGGGAGTCATCCGTATTGTTGCATGTGTCAATACTTCATTCCTTCTTACAGCTGAGTAATATTCCATTGTATGTATATACCACATATTGCTTATCCATTTATCTATTGATGGACACTTTGGTAGCTTCCAACTTCTAGCAATAGTGAACACTGCCACTATGAGCATTGGTGTGCACATAAGTGTTTGTGTCCCAACCTTCATTTATTCTGGGAATATACCTAGTAGTGGGATTGCTGGATCATATGGAAATTCTACATTCAATTTTCCTGAGAAACCACCAAATCATCGTATACAATGGCTGCACCATTCTACATTCCCACCAGCAGTGGATGAATGTTCCCATTCCTCCACATCCTCCCCAAAACCTGTAGTTTTCTGTTTCCTGATTTTTAATAGCAACCTGCCAAATAAGTGTAAGATGATATGTTACTGTAGTTTTGACTTGCATTTCCCTAATAGTAATTTTGAGCATCTTTTCATGTGCTTTTGTCATTTGTATTTCTTCTTCGGAAAAAAATGTCTATTCAAATATCTTGCCCATTTTTAAGTGGGTTATTCATCTTTTAATTTTCAAGATGTAGGGTTTCTTTATATATGCTGAATATTAGACTGTTATCAGATAAATGGTTCCCAAATACTTTCTCCCATTGAATAGGCTGCACTTTCACTTTCTTGTCAAATTTCTTTTAAGCACAAGTGATAATATTTTTATGATATTATCTCATAATCTGTAACAAATGTTTCACCATGGTGTGGTATGTTGGTGAAGGGGTGTTTTATGGGAATTCTTCACATGTGCATGATTGTTTTGTAAGTTCACCTGTTCTGTAATAAAAATATATTTTAAATTTTTTTAATTTTAAGTATGTCCCATTTATCTATTTTTTTTCTTTCATTGCTTGCTCTTTGGGTGTAAAGCTTATGAAACTGTTTACCACCACAATTTCTCATAGATGCTTCCCTATATTATATTCTAGGAGCTTAATGGTCTTAGCTCTTAATTTAGGTTTTTGATCCATCTTAAGTTAATTTTTAAGTAGGAAGTGAGATGGTGATACTCTCTCATTCTTTTAAATATAGATATCCAATTTTCCAAGCACCATTTGTTGAACAGGATATTCTGTGCCAATTGAGTGAGCTTGGTGGTCTTGTCAAGTATCATTTGGGTGTATATGCATGGATCTATAGCAGAACTATCAATTTGGTTACATTCGTCAAGTTATTGGAACAGGGATACACATAATGGAACATAAGATATTTTTAGTGCATTGGAATTGTTCTGCATGACTTTTAAATGGCAGATACTGACCATTATACATTTTGTAAAAACCTATAAAATTGTACAGTGCAACATGTAAACCATAATGTAAAATAAGCATGGTGAGTAACAATGCTTCAATATTTGTTCATCAATTGTAACAAATGTACCATACTCATGTAAATTGGTATTAACTGGGGGAGATGTGGGAGGTGGAGGGGGTGAGCTGTATGGTAATCTCTTATATTTTCAATGTAAATTTTCTACAATCTAAAAATTTCTTTGGAAATAATGTTAAAAAAGAAGACACTGAGGAAACATGGAGAATAAATTGTAAACATACATAAAAAGATAACAGATCTTACTGTGATGGAAAGCAAAATACAAGAAAAAATTTTAGCCTTGTTTTTTTGGGAAGTTTTGGATTACAGAAAAGTTGCAAGTATGGCAGGAGAAGAAAACTGATGCAGGGTGTCAGTGGTGAAGGGATGTGTTGGGAAGGTGTACTTGGGCATGCCTTAAGGGAATATGAGTGTGTTCATGTGGTCATGGGGATCTCAGTGGGTGGAGATCCACTCAATAACCAACAAAATATTAAATTCCCATCCTTGGACATCCTGCTACATTCTCTAATAGAGTGGCATAATCTCTAGAGTACATTGGCAGTGCCTAATAAAATAAAACAGACCAAGATGAAAGCCTTTGATGTTAATTCTTGTAGTTTTAAGCATTATTTTTGTAAAATTGAAAAAAGAGTTACTTCCTGAAGACTTCCTTGTTACTCAAAAGTGGGTTTTCTCTAAGCCAAACTCAGCATATAAGCTCATTTCCTTCCTCCCATCATGGAACATGATTTCCAGGTATGGGCCTCCCTGGCACAGAAGGATTATTACCAAGAGGTTTCTAGTGATGTAATTGGAAAAGGGGGGAAATATTAAAGACAAAAGATATTTTATGGCTAAGAGATTTCAAAGTGAGTTGGGAGATCATTTCAGAAGTTAAGCTTATGCACGTCTCAGGAGGATCTCACTACTGCTGCATAAACAAAGCCTTAAACTGGGCGTGTTCTGAGGGCTCTAGAGACATCTAGACACTATAGGCAAGGTGCACAACCCCATGAAATCAGCAGCCTATCAGTGGGCCTTACCTTGGAAAATATGTTAACCTATTTCCTCAATGTAACAAAGTTAGACTCATTAATAATTTCCCTAAACATGATTAACCTATAATTAGCAATATGCCCATTAACTATATGTCCCAGAGACTTAAATCTTTGTTCTGTTCATATGACAGTTGTGCCTTGAATCTCAGCAGAGTTGTAGCCAAAACCTACTCTCCAGTTCATTGGACTCACCCGAGACAACAAACAAAATGATGGTAATGGACAATGCCTATCCCAAAAAATAAAGGTCTCTACAACTGCAAACAAAACAGTTCCTTCATCTACCCCAAAAGAGCTAAAACCCTCTTAATCTGAACCAGAGTGGGCATCAAAATCCTAAAGTCATCAAGATTGAGGAATGAAAAAAATAATGGCAATATGCAACCATGGACCAAAGTAGACTTATTATTATTGTATTAATGGAAGAGCTTGTAATATTGATATAAAGATAACGATTATCACAGTTCTGAGGGGAGGAAGAGGAATAAATAGGTAGAATATGGGATATTTTAGGGGCAGTGGAATTGTTCTGCAAGATATTGCAATGATGGATACAGGCAATTATACGTTTTGTCAAAACCAAAGTGTAAACCATAATGCAAACTATAGACCATGGTTGGTAGCAATGCTTCAATATTTTTTCACCTATTGTATCAAATTTAACACACTAATAAAAGATGTTATTATTTGGGAAAATGTGAGAAGGGGAGGGTTTGTGGTATATGGGAGTCTCCTACATTTTCAATGTAACTTTATTGTAGTGTAAAATTTTTAATAATAAAGTTTAAAATTAAAATACATTTAAATTTTTAAAAAAGAATAAATCAAATCAAAGGAAGCCCTATGTCTAATAGGTGTTATAACAAACCCTGAGATCACCAAATACCTAAAAGAAAAAAGTAATTACACAGTAACCAACCAAATGTTTTAAAGTTTTCTCATTTATCCTATTTAGCATTGCTCTGTTTTTCTTTTTGGAGCTCCCTTCCAAATGTGGATTGGAAGCTGCCACAATAGTTAATTGCTTAAATAGACTCATCTAAATAAGATCATGTCTAATATTTTCTTTTAACACATATAACTCATTTCTACATGTACATGGTTTGGTCAGTTTTTAAATCCCAGCTCTACCGTGATCCAGTATTCAGTTATTTAAGTATTTTAGTCTGCATCTACTAGCCAGTCTGTTTTCTTTTTGTTTTTTTAATTTGGTTTATTTGTTGTAGTTGAAGTTTAGAAAGAGTATTTGCAAAGGCTCAGTGGAGTATAATACTTCAAATTAGATTATAAAATCACAACTAGCTTTCTTGTGGTTGTTATATTAATAAATATTAGCATCTTTTCTAATTAAACCTGTCTATTAATGGTGGGCCCAATATTGTATTTTTCTCTGTTTCAATAAGGTTAGTTCTGGTGCTCAGGAATAACAATAACAAAGGACTTTTGTTTTTGGAACAGAAAACCAAAAAGTATCAGAATTAACCAAAATGTAGATTCAAAGTGTTTATTTTATTCTGATCAGAAAGGTTTCACTGAGACATTCCCTTGAGGAGGTAGGAATTTGGTTTCCCTAACTTAAGCATCACTCTTCTTTCTAATGAAGTTTTTTGTAATTAAAATAAGGGCAGATTAATGCACAGGGAATGAGGAAAGATTTAAATTGTATCACACAAAGCATTAAAAAAGCCTTGAAAGGCAGCTTTGCTTTCCTTAATCAGCAATTTCCTGTAGCTGATATTTACCACCTTGAAAAGAAGAAAAGAGCTCTCCTTTCCTATTAAGCCCCAGTACTGGGCATGCCAGGGGACCTGTTAAAGTGAAACAATATAATAATTTAAAAGTTATTATTAAAAGGAAGAAATTACAAGCACTTGTAGCTGCAGCTTGAATCTAAGAAGAGTTTGCTAAAGCATCCCTAGGATTCCCAACTCAGTTCAACTGCACATTCTGAACAGAAATATAGCCCAGCGTTAATAACTTAAAGGGAATTTTGTAATGGCAAGGTCAACAGCAAAGTTTGAGAAAACTTTTTAGGTTTCTCCTGGGATCAGATTCAATTGTCATTCAAAATACATGATCAATTTGCTTATTAGAAGCTTACTGTGTGAGAGAATGTGGGAGATGTAAAGAGCAGAGCATATGGGAACCGCCTATATTTTATGTAACATTTATGTAATCTAAGTATCCTTTAAAATATATATATATATTTTTTTAAAGTACAATTTATGTAAAAAAAGGAATGTTTTTACAAAGTAAATGCAAATAAACTAGAGAGAAGGAAACAGAATAGCAAATATCTATGGCAGGGGAAGCATAGAGAGATTGAGAGATGATGAGTTTTGTTTGGTAGTTTTTTTAAATTATTATTATTATTATTATTATTACTGGAATAATGAAAAAGCTCTAAAATGACTGAAGTGATGAATGCAGAACTACAATATTATACAGAATATCATTGTTTGTACACTTTGGATGGATTAATGCTTTATTAATATGTATCAATACAATTGATTTGTTTTTAAAAAAAGCTTACTATGTTTCTAAGTGTATTGCAAGTGGGAGAATGAAAATGTACTCGTTAATTCAAAGTAGTAGAATAGCAAAAGGAGCTCTCCTTGGTGCCACTGGGCTCAATTTAACTATTATGTTTAACTTCCATGGGACTTGTCTCCATATTATTGACCATTGTACTAAATTGATCAATCAAAGGGTGAGCTCAGTTCCCTGATGTATTAATCAGCCAAAGGGGTGCTGATGCAAAATACCTGTTGTTTCCTGTTGATGCAAGATGGCAGGTGATCTCTGCAAGGGGCCAGCATTCCTCCTTCCTCTTAAGGGTCTGTGGTCCCAGCTTCTTCTGATCTCAGCTGTAGGCTGGAAAAGGCTTATCTCTCTTCCCGGGCCTTATTTCTTTCCAGGCTCTGCTGCTCTGTTCTCTCGACAAGACTATCAAGCTTATCTCTCTTCCCAGGGCCATGTCTATGCAGCACTGTCTCCTCTTGTGTATCTGCTTCTGTGCTCTCCTTCTCCATGTATTTACTTCCCTGTGAGTATCTGTTTCATCCCCATGGGGACTGGAACTCAATGCTGAGTTGCACTCTAATGATGTAGTTGGATCAGAGCCCTAATCTTAACAATATTTAATCAGAAATTTCAGCTGAATCTAATTCAATCAAAGGGTTATCATGCCAGAGGAATTGAACAATTTAGAAACAAATTTATGTTTCTTTTTGGAATTCATAAATAATATTAAACTGCTACATCTCACATGAACACTTATTTCAGTATCTTGAAAACAATTGTCTAGTTTCATAAATTAACATTTTAAAAATATCATCACTATATCACAACTTTTATAGTAAAATTGCCACTAATGAAAATATAATTGGGTATTTTGTTTGGGGTAGAAGCACATGTAATTTAACTCTCTTCCGTCACAAGAAATTATTTGATTGTTTAAAGTTTGTACTTACATTTCATTTATTCATATACCCTAAAGAACTGAGGCTAGAGTCTTCACAAACAAACAGAAAAAATGAATGTCATCCATTTCAGAAAACAGTTAATCAAGTCAGTGAAAACCACAAAAATCTTATGATAAACTGAGTTGACTTGAGTTATTGCAGTCAAATTATTTTAATTTTCTTCCCTTAAGGAATATTGTTCATTATACTAAACAATTTCCAGGATAAGCCATTCTCTGCTATTTGTAGATCAGATCTCTTTTTTCTTCTCTTTGATGACCATTCCCCCTTCTCAAAATTACTTTTAACATTTTCAAATTAGTGTTGTAACTTCTCATCTGCTAAACATAACTACTGAATTGAAACATGGCTTAGGTGCCCCACAATCTTATTACTCCCAATTTTTCTAGCGTTTATTTAAAAGAAAGCATTTCAATTCCATAATTGTTTAAGATAATTGTGGCAGTCTGATATTATTTATAAATTCCAAAAAGGAGCTGGTCTGTTCCTTTGGGCATGATGAAGTTTGATTGTATTAGATTCAACTGTGATGCCTTTGATTAAATTAAGATTAGGCTGTGCAGGGTTGAGTCCCTGCACCCTTGGTAGGCTACATAAATCGACAATCAAGGACACAGGGAAGTAGGTACACAGAGAAGATAGACAGAGGATTTTGCAGCTGGGGAAGAGAGATGAGCCTGATAGTTTACAGCTGACCTTGTAAAGATGAAAGAGCAGCTGAGCCCAGAAAGAAATGAGCCCCAGGAAGAAAGATGAGCTTCACTCCAGTCTATACCTGAGATCAGAAGAAACTGGGGCCATGGAGACTTAAGAGAAAGAAGAAAGCCTGAACCCTCACAGACACAAATGACTTTGGGTGAGAAAGTACCTCTTATGGTACCTTGAGTTGGACTCTTCAGGACCTTGTGACTGAAATCATCTATCCCAAATAAATACCCTTTATAAAATCCAATAAATTTCTGGAACTTTGCATCAGCACCCTTTTGGCTAATACAAAAATAATATAATTATCAATGATACATTATTATAATAGATGTTTATAACAATTTTGATATTCAATACATTATAATTTTGAATTAAAGTTTTTTAGCAAACTGTTACATATTAGGCTCTGTGTACTTTATTAAAGACTGCAAAAGCTGTAGCTGCTTTACTATCCATTACCCATATTCTCTTGTCATTCTCCCCATTTATTAACTTTTCATATTTCTTATCTTTTCATCTATTTTACATATGGGAAAAAGTTTTCATTATCACTTTCTAATTAATTAAATTTTCTTTTGAATATAAGTCTAGAATGCTTTCCATTTATTTTTTTTATTTCAATGAATATATTTTGTTCCCAATACTTTTTTATTATATATATACTTTTCTTCATCCAACCTGATTTGTCTATAATTTCTTGTTGTTGTAAACTAAAAGTTATGCTTTCATTTTATTAACTGTAAAATGTATGCTTCTGAATGCATACATGTGCACAAATGTGTATTTGTTTTTTAAGACTCCTCTGATTCATAAAACTAATTGTGTTGGGTTATTTTTCTTGTTAATAGATGTAACCATGTGTTTTATAATCTTCTTTTATAGGTTCCTTTCCTTAGATATCTGCTGGGAAAGACATGAAGAGCATAGCAGCTATCTACCAGCCCTCACGTACCACTCTCCTACTTCTGTATTATGTGCAGATGTTTCAATATGTCCCATTCTGTAGCATGTTAGGTCTAATGGAGCAACCTGAAATCAGGAACAAGCAGTTCTAGCTGCTTATCAAGGCAGGAACTCTCAGTGGCAGGGCCCACTGCCCCTTGGATGTATAAATACCCTGCTCTTGAGCAGCACAGATTTATCTCTTCTCTCCAACATGAATTGGATGTGCAGAGCTGCCATCCACTGACCCCAATGCAAGCAGCTGGCTTCCTTGGAAACCAGCCATAATGGGATCCCTTCCCTTCTTTAATTTGACTCGTGTTTGTAAACAATAAAGAAGTCATTTTCAGAAACTTTCTGAAGTGCTTGATCCTGCGTTCTCATGACACATCATATAACTCACTCCAGAATCTTTGTCTTTCATGTGCACACACATACACACATGCATGCACATACACACATGCCCATAAACCTCACATTAAACTCTGGCTCTTACCATCCATACTTATCCTTTCTGTCTATTAGATTTATAACTTTCTCCAAGTAGACAGTTGGAAGTCCAGTTGAAAAGTGGTTCCTAGGATTCATGACTTGACTCTTGTTCCCCACAAGGATATTGGGAATATGTTAACTCCACAGAGCCAGGAGATGCTTTGGGTCACTTTCTAGCAGTGATACTAAGCTTTTTGCCCTTTGCTTCTCCAAATGCAAAGCTTTCAATAAAAGTTTAGCATGGACAGCAGCTTTACTCAATTTATTATCCCCTTTTAAAATGGGCAGAAGCCACCACTGAATTCTCTGGTTTCCCCCCAAGCCTCTTGCTCCAGTTCTCTAACTTTTACTTGGCCTTGATATTCACATTTATCTCTAAGAAACTGCTATATCCTGATTCTAATTTTTCTATTTTTTGTAAACCTATCTTTCAGAAAATAGTTCTCAGAGACTGCTAAGCAGTCTTCATCCTTCAATGTCTGGCTTGCTTCACTCAACATAAGGTCTTCAAGATTGATCCATGTTATCCCGTGTGTTAGCACTTTATTCCTTCTTACAGCTGAGTAATATTCCATTGTATGTATATACCACATTTTGTTAATCCATTCATCTGCTGATGGGCACCTGGGTTGATTGCCAATTTTGGCAATAGTGAACAATGCCGCTATAAACATTGGTGTCCATATATCTGTTCATGTCTTTGCTTTCAGTTCTTCTGGGTACATACCCGCCAGTGGAATCACTGGATCATATGGAAGATCTAAAGTTAGTTTTTTGAGGAACCGACAAACTGTCCTCCACAGTGGCTGGACCATTCCACAATCTCACCAGCAGTGGATGAGAGTTCCCATTCCTCCACATCATCTACAACACTTGTATTATGCTGTTTTTTTTAATAGCCACCATTCTAATAGGTGTAAGATGGTATCACATTGTAGTTTTGATTCGCGTTTTCATTAGGAAATCATTAGGAAACAACAGCTAGCGATGTTGAGCACTTTTTCATGTGCCTTTTAGCCATTTGTATTTCTTCCTTGGAGAAGTGTCTTTTCAGGTCACTTGCCCATTTTTTAAATGGGTTGTTTGTCTTTTTATTTTTGAGGTGTAGGATGTCTTTATATATGCAGGATATTATGCTCCTATCAGAAATATGGTTACTAATTATTTTCTCTCATTGAGTAGGCTTCCTTTTGATTTTCTTGATAATGTCCTTTGAGGTATAAAAGTTTTAATTTTGAGGAGATCCCATTTATCAATTTATTCTTTGGCTTCTCATGTTTTGGGTGTGAAGTTCATGAAACCATTTCCTATTACAAGGTCCTATAGATACTTCCCTACATTATCTTCCAAGGTCTTCATGGTCTTGGCTCTTATATTTAGATCTTTGATACATCTTAAGTTGATTTCTGTATAAGGTGTGAGATGATGTTCTTCTCTCATTCTTTTCGTTATGGATATTCAGTTCCCCAAGCACAATTTGTTTAAGAGGCCAGTCTCTCCCAAATGATTGGGCTTGGTGGCCTTGTCAAATATCAGATGACTGTATATGTGACGATTTATATCAGAACTCTCAATTTGGTTCCATTGGTCACATGTCAATCCTTGTGCCAATACCATTCAGTTTTGACCACTGTAGCTTTGTAGTATGGTTTAAAGTCAGGTAGTGTGATATTTCCAACTCATTTTTCTTTTTCAATATGTCTTTGTCAATTCGGGGCCTCTTCCCCTTCCAAATATATTTTGTAGTTATTTCCAAATCCTTAAAAAATACAGTGTTGCTTTTTATTGGGATTGCATTAAATCTGTGGATTATTTTGGGTAGGATAGACATCTGATTACGTTTAGTCTTCCTATCCATGAACAGGGAATATTCTTTCATTTATTTATTTATTTATTTATTTATTTATTTATTTATTTATTTATTTATTTATGTGTGTGTGTATATTAAGTTTAATATGTGTGTGGAATTCCAGTCAGATCACTCTCAATGCTGAACTGCCTTCAGCCTTTCAGATACACTCAAAGACACAATCTGGATACATAAATCTCCATTGTAAAGTAATATCACATGACATGTGGTGTGATAGACACCTGGAAATTTCCCAATAAAGTTGTAACTATTACTTCCTGCTGCTTATTATAAAATTTGCAATTGAGCTTTCATAACTTAAACACTTGATTCCACCAATATCAAGTAATTCTACAGACTCATCTTAAGAGAAGCACTATCCATGATATGTCACTTTTAAGTAATGAGTTTGGTAAGATTATTCTTTTTTTTTTTTTGTATTTTCTTACATAAATGTTATTTTATATATATATATATTTTAAAGGTGGTTAGATTACCTAATTATTACTCAGAAATTACAAGAATTCCCATGTTCCCCGCCTCCCACACCTCCCACAACATTCCACACCAACATCCTTCATCAGTGTGGAACATCACCCATAATGGATATACAGATCCTGGGGCTTTGCCACCAAGCATAGACCGCATTTCACATCATAGACCACCCTCTCTCCAACACAGTTCTGCGTGGTATATGCTGATGTAAAATGGCCTACATCTGTTGCCACAATGCCACTCATGACAACCCCCAAGTCCCAAAAAACCCCTGTATTTCGACTGCCTCTCCCCTCCCTGCCCCGAAAATGTCCAGTGGCCACGTCTCCACCTCACTGTCACAATTTCTTCCATTGCTTGAATCACAATATACGACAGAACACCACAAAGTCCATTCTAGTCCATAGCTCTTCCCCCATCCTGGGGGTTTTGGGATGGTGATGTCCACTCCACCTCCAAGTGAGAGAAGGTTTATATTCCATGGATACGGTGGATGGGATTATCCTGCCTGCAGCTGCAGGCCCCCTCCGTTCCCTGGGATGGCTGTTGCCCATAGTCGTCCCCTCACCAGGTGACTTGGATGAGTCCATTGAGCTATAGGGTAGGGGTTGCAGCTGCACCGAGATTGCAGGCAGAGCTGGCACATAGATAGGCCAGAGGCTCCAGTTTCTGGAGGTACACTTAAAAACTCAAGCATCACATATAGGTTTGAATAGAAGGGACTAAGGGACCATCTTCTTTGATTTCCTTTAAGAATGTTGTGTAGTTTTCTGTATATAAGTCCTTTACATCTTTAGTTAAATTTATTTCTACTTGTTTGATTCTTTTAGTTATTATTGTATATGTTATTTTTTTCTTGATTTCCTCCTCAGAGTGCTCATTATTGGTGTACAGAAATGCTACTGATTTTTGACCATTGATCTCAAAGCCTTTGATGTTGTGGAACTTCTTATATGTTCAAGAAGCTTTGTTGTAGATTTCTAAGGGCTTTCTATGTATAGGATCAGGTTGTCTGCAAATAATGAAATTCTTGCTCCTTTTCCAATTTGGATTCTCTTATAGCTTTTTCTTGCTTCAGTGCTCAAGCAAGTACTTCTAAGACAATGCTAAATAGTAGTGGTAATAGAGGGCATCCTTGTCTTGCTCTAGATCTCAGAGGGAAGGCTTTCAAGATTTCCCCATTGAATACGATGTTAGCTTCGGGTTTTTCATATTTACCTTTACCACATTCAGAAAGTTTCCTTCTATTCCTATCTTTTCCAGTGCTTTTCTCAGGAAAATGTGCTGTATTTTGTCGAATGCTTTTTCTGCATCTATAGAGATGATCATGTAATTTTTTTCTTTCAATCTGTTTATGTGGTGAATTGCATTGATTGATTTCCTTATGTTGAACCATCCTTGCATACCCAGGATGAAACCCACTTGGTCATGGTGTATAATTGTTTTGATATGTTGTTGAATGCAATTAGCAAGTATTTTGGTGAGGATTTTAGTATCTAGGTTCATTAGAGAAATTGGTCTGTAATTTTCCTTTTTTGTGGTATCTTTGTTTGGCTTTGGTATTATGGTGATGTTGGCATCATAGAATGAGTTAGGAAATATTCCTTCTACATTTATTTTTTGGAAGAGTTTAAGCAGGATTGGTGTTAGCTCTTTACGGAATGTTTGGTAGAATTCAGCTGTGAACACGTCTGGATTTGGGCCTTTCTTAGTTGGCAGGTTTTTGATGACTAAGTCTACTTCTTTATTTGTAATTGGACTGTTGAGTTCAACAGTTTCTTCTTTCATCAGTATAGGCTGCTTGTGAGGTTCTTGGAATTTGTCCATTTCCTCTAAATTATCATTCTTGTTGGCATATAATTTTTCAAAGTATCCTCTTATGATACTCTTTATTTCTGTGGGGCAGTAGTGATATCCCCTTCCTCATTCCTTATTTTGTTTATTTGCATCTGCTCTCTCTATTTCTTTGTTAGTCTGCCTAAGGGTTTGTCAATTTTATTGATCTTCTCGAAGAACCAGCTTTTGGTTTTCTTTATTTTTTCCAGTGCTTTCTTATTTTCTATTTCATTTAGTTCTGCTCTTATCTTTGTTATTTCCTTCTTTCTACTTCCTTTACAGTTAGTTTGTTGTTGTTTTTCCAATTCGTCCAAGTGTGCAGTTAGGTCTTCAATTTTAGCTCTTTCTTCTTTTTTGATATATGCATTTATGGCTATGAATTTCCCTCTCAGTACAGCTTTGTTGCTTCCCATAGGTTTGGATATATAGTGTTGTCATTTTCTATTTCTTTTGAGGTAGTTATTGATTTCTTTTGAGATTTCCTTCTTGACCCACTGCTTGCTTAAGAGTGTGTTGTTTAACTTCCATATCTTTTTGCCTAATCTGGTTCTCTGGCCCTTAGTGATTTCCAATTTCATTCCATTGTGGTCAGAGAAATTTCTTTGTATAACCTCAATCTTTCTGAAATCATTGAGAGTTGTTCTGTGGTGTAGCATGTGGTCTCTCTTGGATTATGATCCATGTGCTCGCGAGAAGAATGTATATCTTGCTGTTTTGGGGTGTAGCATTCTGTATTTGTCTATTAGTTCCAGGTCTTCTAATGTATTATTCAGAGTCTTTGTTTCTTTATTGAGTCTCTTTCTAGATGTTCTTTCTAAGGTGATAATGGTGTATTCAAATCACCCACTATAATTGTAGAGGCATTTATGTCTCCACTTAGTTTTTCCAGTGGTTGCCTCACGTATTTTCAAGTACCCTGGTTAGGTGCATAAATGTTTATGATTCTTCTCTCTTCTTGAAAGGTTACAACTTTTACTAAGATATAATGTCCATCTTTGTCTCTTCCAATAGTTTTGCATTTAAAGTCTATTTTGTCTGAAATTCAGATAGCTACTCCTTTCTTTTTTTGTTATTGTCTCCTTTAAAATTGTTTTCCTGCCATTCACTTTCAGCCTCCTTGAATCCCTGGATGTATGGTGGGTTCCTTGTTGACAGCATATAGCTGGATCATATTTCCTTATCAATTCTGCCAATCGGTGTCTCTTGACTAGTGAGTTTAATCCAAAAACATTCGTGTTATTACTCTCAAGGTATTACTTACATCAGCCATATTTTCTTTTGGTCTATGTATGTCATATATTGTATTATTTCTTTCTGTCTTTTTAGTTGTTCTTATACTCTCCTCCAACTCTCAATCTCCTGTTTTTTCCTTTCAACATGCAGAACTCCCTTTAGTATTTCTTGAAGGGCAAGTTTCTTACTGGCATACTCTCTCAATTTCTGTTTGTCTGTGAATATTTTGAATTCTCCATCATATTTTAATCCCAGCTTTGCTTGATAGAGAATTCTTGGCTGGAAGTTATTTTGTTTTAGTACCTTGACTATGTCATACCACAGCCTTCTTGTCTCCATGGTTTTAGATGAGAAATCAGCACTTCATATTATTGTGCTTCCCTTGTATGTGATGGTTCTCTTTTCTTTTGCTGCCTTCAGTATTTTCTCTTTGTCTTGAATCTTGGACATTTTGATAATTATATGCCATGGAGTAGGAGTGTTGGGAATTATACTCTTTTGGGTTCACTGTACTTCTTGAACATGTACATCCATTTCTCTATATAGGATTGGGAAGTTTTCAGCCATTATTTCCTTCAATACTCCTTCTCTTTCCTTTCCCTTTTCTTGTCCTTCTGGGATGCCTATAACACTTTTTGTGCATTTTGTGTTGTCGGTTAAATCCCTAATTCCATGCTTGATTTTTTCTATCTTTTTTTTTTTAAAGATTTATTTATTTATCCCCCCCTTGCTGCTTGTGTTTGCTTTGTCCATTCGCTGTGTGTCTTCTCCATGTCTGCTTATCTTCCCCTCGCTGTGAGGTCCCACTGCATCAGCCCCTCGTGCCACGCAGGCCGACCTGCCCTCACAAGGTGGCCCTGGGAAGTGAACCCGGGGCCTCCCATATGGTAAACGGGGGCTCTATTGACTGAGCCACTCCCGCTTCCCTCTATCTTTTTATCTATAAATTCTGCTATCAGATTGATTTCAGATGTACTGTCTTCCACATCACTAATTCTTTCTTCTGCCTATTCATATCTGCTGTTATGTGAATCTAGCATCTTTTTCATTTCTTGGATTGTGCCATTCATCACCATCATATCCATTATATTTTTATGTATGATGACAATTTCTTCAGTATGTTCTTCCAGTGTCTCCTTAATATCCTTAATCTCTTCCTTCACTTCATTAAGTTGGTCTATTATATTTGTTTGGACAGCTTTATTTATTATTTGATGTTTTGCAACTCTTCCTGGTTTTTAGTTTGTTCCTTGCACTAGTCCATGTCTTCTTGTTTCTCACTATGGTTTGTAATTTTTTGTTGCCCTCTGGTCATCATTGTATCTTGATGGATGTATTCAGTTGATTAGCTTTCTTTCTGCTGTAGAATTTTATTTAGCTGGTGGTTCTGTGTGTTTGTTAAGTTTTCTCTTAGACACTTTTTTCTGTTTGTTCTATTTCCTTGCTTCTTTCTATGTTCCCTTGAAGAAAAAGAGTAGGACCAGAGGAATTGAAAGAGGTAAGAAAGGAAAAAGGATAATAGTAATATTGATAAAAGTTAGAAGTGGGGCCATATAAGACTTAGTAAAATGAATATTTAACTCATGTAAGCAGTGTAGAGTAAAGGGAAAAAAAGGTGGAGTGACTACAATGGAATGGGAAACCAAATAGATAAAAATATAGGGAAAAAAAGTGGAGTGCCTACAATGGAATGGGAAACCAAATAGATAAAAATATATAGAATGATTTAAAAGGTCAGGATGATGAGGAGATAGAAAAAGAGTAAAGAAAGGGCTGAAAGGAAAATTTAATAATAAAAAAAGAAAACAGAATAGACAAGATAGAAATCCACACCCGTGAAGCTGAAGAGTAATGAAAAAATGTGGAATGTAAGAACTACACCTGAAAGCAGAAGGTGGAAAGATGAAGGAAGGAAGAGAGAGAGCATTGGTAGACAAAATCAGTATACACAGAGAATGAAAAAATCAAGGAAGAAGAAGCACAGCAAAGAAGAAACAAGCTAGAAGCACCTAATTTTAAAAAACTGGGAGGGGAGGTGCATGATGAAAGAGGGAAAAACCAAGAAACAAACAAAGAAAGAAAGAAAAAGCAAAGAAACACACAAGCAAGCAGTCAAACAAAACTAAGGAAGAAAAGCATTCCTTCTTGGGCCCTTGTGGAGCCTCTCAGCCTGCCAGTGTTCATCAATCAATTTTCCGGCAAGCTTCTCTGTGCAGGTTTTGAGGCAGATTTTAGCTGGTAAACTAAGTTAAATTTTTTTTAAGTTACCCTTTTTTTTTAGTAGAAATAAGGGACCCAAAAGAAGCCCTCTTCTAGACCATCTCCTCCACTGAGGGACCTTAAATAGGCTTGTGGAAACTTATCAAATACTTCCCACTACCTGACCCCCCCAGGGGAGCTAAAACTCTGAAATTCCTCAGCACAGATCTATAAAATTGGCTGACTCCACCCCCTCCTAAGCCAAGCCTCCTTATTCCAGGGCAGCTAGGTAAATCAGGCTTCCTCAGCAGATTTGCCTCTCCCCTCAGCCGGGCACCACTTCAACCTGGGTAGTGTGCTCCCCAAATCTCCAAGAGGGTCCAGACAGCCAAATCCACAGAAAGGAAACACCTCTCCACCCTCTGCCAGAACCCTCACACTCTCAGAGAATGCTCCCTTTCAGCAGGTTGCCAGCAGGAGACAGGGCTTGCCCTAGATCTTTGCCCTGAGGGTGGGGCTTATCTGTCTACATCCATGGTATCCAGCTGGGGAAAAACTCACAATTTTATCTTGAGCAATCATTCTCGCTGTCCAGTTCCCTCCAGATTGATATCCCTAAGGTTCTCACTACATGCGCTCCCAGAACAGACCACTGGGGCAGGATCCTGTCCCCAGTCAGCCATCCTCTAAAAAGAGATGGTGAGTGCCCACCTAAACCGATGCCATCTTGCCCTCCTCTCCAGAAGTAATGCTTTTTATTGGTGAGATTTTGAACAACCTTAACACTATAATCCATGATATTCAGCTTCAACATGTTCATACATTTTATGAAGCTGAGGGGCACAAAATTTATGCACAAACACACCAAACATTATAAGAATATTTGATATAAACACACATGCCACTTCCTAATCAATTGTGGGAAAGCACAATGCAGCAGGCTACCAAAAATACAGATACTTAAAGATCCTGAAACAGTCAAGCAACTTGGTAGCATATTGAAATCAAATGCAAGACCATGCAAAGCTGTTGGACACCACTTTATAAATCAGCTTGGATGAATGTATTCAGATATGTTTAAAGTGTACAAGTGCTTCAGTGAAAATACTTCTTCAGCTATCCAAGCTAATGGTTTGATGTTTACAAAGCAATGACTGACTAGAAGTAGACCAACACACTAGAGTCCCTGAGGGAAGGGAAAGGGAAATACAGGTGAAATATGGGGGCATTTTTGGGACTTGGGTATTTTCCTGAATGACATTACAATGACAAATATGGGCCATTACATATCGTGCCATAATCTACAAAATTGTGTGGGAGAGTGTAAACTAAAATGTAAACTATAATCCATGCTTAGTGGCAATTCTCTAAAGTGTTTCCATCAATTGAAATGAATGTACCACACTAATGATAGATGTTGTTAATGTGGGAAAATTTGGGGCATGTAGG